>CAEGAD010085248.1:0-16169 GCA_903067055.1 Poeciliopsis paucimaculata | reverse complement strand
TGAATTATAATCCACTATGAATTATAATGCACTATGAATTATAATCCACTATGAATTATAATCCACTATGAATTATATTCCACTATGAATTACACTATAAATTACACTATAAATTATAATCCACTATGAATTATATTCCACTATGAATTATAATCCACTATGAATTATATTCCACTATGAATTATATTCCACTATGAATTATAATCCACTATGAATTATAATGCACTATGAATTATAATCCACTATGAATTATAATCCACTATGAATTATAATCCACTATGAATTATAATGCACTATGAATTATAATCCACTATGAATTATAATCCACTATGAATTATAATCCACTATGAATTGTAATGCAGTGCATAATATCTGGCTGGATGTCCAGGTGGTTTAAGGGAATGAGAGTAAAAGGTTCTGAATTTAAATTGAAATATTTCAGATGATTATCAGGAATCTGATGTTTCACTGAAACTCGTTGATGTTCAATCGATCAGAAAAACAAACGACTTGACCTTTGGGAAAGTAAGGATTTTCTTTAAAGCATGTTCTTCCCAGCAGGCTCTGTGTTTATGGTGAAAGTCCAGAAAGCCATGTGGGGTTTATTGTTGGCCCCTGATGTTTGCCCCTGATGTTTGCTCCGATATCAGCTGATGTGTCTGGAAAGAGGCCTGGGAATAAAGTGTCCTATTTAAAGTCTCGGTGAATGTTTGAGCTGTGTTCGTGCTGTGGGAGTGGGAGTGGGCCTGGCAGGTCTGACAGGTGGGATCTGTGAACAGAAACCTTCCTGAAGGTCAAACTGGCTGACCAGTCACCAACTGGGGCTCAGACTGGGATCAGCACCAGTTAAACCAGTTCAACATCTGCTTTATGTAACACTCACAACCTCCAACATGAACATAATTACGTTTCTTATTTAACAGAAAAACAGTAGCTGTGAAACTGTTAGTTTGAGTTTAGTGATTTAAATATTTGATATGATTTTTACTCAAATGGTTTCAAATAACTCCTGCCACGTAAAATGAACTTCAGCGTGAAAAACAGAATTTCTGTTCTCATTGTCTGATCAGATGTTGGTCAGAAATCGGTTTACTGAGACGTTCCTTTGGTGTCATCAGAACCAGAACATTTTCCCATGAGCTTCAGGACTGATCAGCACCTGAACAGGTGCTTCCATTCCTCACCTGAATGGAGCTTTTCACCCGCCCTCCGTCTGTCTGCTTGCTGCTTAATGGAATCAGACACATGACAGCTGGATGGTTGTTGTGACAGGATCTGATCTGATGCATGCAGATGAAAAGTTTAATCGACTGCATGAGAGGAACAAAACGCTTCTGTTGACTCAGTTTGTTTAAATTTCAAATTTGCTGCTGGGAAAAGTTGGAAGTTTTTAAATCCCAGAAGCTTCAGTTTAGAAAGCAGAGAGGAAAATCCAGCAACGCTGCACCGAACACTGATATCTATCAACATAAAAACCTGGAGTTTTTAACCAGCTAAATGAACGGAGACGGTCGGTTCTGCAGGACTGGAGGTTCATTTTCTTGTCTTTATACGGCACCGTCCTGCAGAACCCGACCAGAATCATCAGTTTTTGCCAGATGGGCCTCCTGCTGCAGGCGTTGCTCCGGTTTCAGGCTCGGCCTCCTCGGACTGACAGGACCGGACTTGTTTGTGAAGAGTCATGGGGGTGTGTCCCGGGTTGCGTAAGGTCGGGTTCTGACCCACATTCCTCCCGGTGCTGCCAGCTGCAGCCGAAGTAGAAATGGAAAATCTCATACCACGGATCACGTAGGCAGCATGCCTGATCCGGCCCGATGTAAACACAGACACACCTCTACTGCAGCACACACACAGCCTGCACGGTTCTGATCAAGGTTCTGATCAAGGTTCTGATCAGGTCCAAAAGCCCTGGTTCAGGTTCTGTTTAGATCCCTGCAGAAATAACCAGATTCCTGCCTGATCATCATTCTGTGTGAACTTACAGTGCAGAATTATCTAACGCTGAACCGTCAGCATGAAACCCAAAGCTGCAAAAAGGCAAAAAACCTTTGGGTCACGTCCAGAACCTGCAGCCAGAACCTGCAGCCAGAACCTGCAGCCAGAACCTGCAGCCAGAACCTGCAGCCAGAACCTGCAGCCAGAGGAGCCTCTGCTGACACAGGAGATCTTCTTACTAGTAACTGAGTAAACAGTTTGCCAGATGAAGCTGCTGCCTGTTTGTGCTCTGATCCTGTCAGAGGAGCCCGATTGTTTTCCACTGATCACTCAGATTGTTTCTATTTCTGCAGCTGTTACACAGTCAGGACCTCTCTGGCATCTCTAGGTCAAAGGTCACACTAATGAACACATAATCCAAAAAAAAGACCAAATTATTATTAATAATGGAGAAATTCTGAGAGGTTCCGACAGAAATCACAGAAATCGGATTAAATATTAAAAAATAAGCAACAAAACAGAATCAGGAGACAGATAACCTGAAACATGATGGCTGGAAACCAACCTGGTGGGTTTCTGGTTGTCATCTCCTTCAGGATGAACCTCTTCAGGACATCTATATCCATCCCAGCAGGATTTAATCGGACCCTGAACTTTGCTACTGGATTCTGACGGATACCGGACCGGTGCCAGGAGGGGATCTGAGGTCAGAGGCTTAGCAACAGGCTCTCTGCCCTCGGTGCATGAAGAAGAGCCGGAGCTGGCCCTCACTACAGGTTGCATGTGTTTGGTCCATTAACTGCTCTATTCTTTCTCTTGCTTTATTTAAATGTCATTTTTATGCATGTTTTTCAAACAGCAGATTCTCATTAAGATCTGATGAAATCAGTGCTGCACAGAAAAGTACCAAGTATTTATAAGGCAAATAAAAATCTTCGTTTTGGGTTTAAGAATCCACAAATTACATTATAATATAGAGGTCTTCAACATGGGGGTCACAACCCACCTCAGGGTCATGACAGTACCACAGGAGGGTCGGGACATTTCAGTAGAGAATGATTTTATTAAATAAAATAAAATCTAAGCTAAAACAAGAAGGAATGGAGGAGTTTTCTTGGCCGAAAACTGAAGTTTGACACAACAGAGTTCTTTGAGCACCGAAGCTAAATGTTTGTTCTGTTGGACCCAGAACTCCACCATCTGCTCCAGCTGCTGTGGTTCTGTCTATCTGCTCCGAGTCAAACCAACCTGTTCCCCTCCTGGCCTGTGGGGGCGCTGCACCAAGAACCCTGAATGAAACAACACAAAAACCTTTTAAAAAGACACTGAGGGGACTTACTTCTTCAACCAAGAAGAAGGATTATTTTATGGATTATAATAAAATAATCCTGTTTTTTCTCCCAAAACAGAAAAAAAAATCAAACACATCGTTCAACCAGACAGAAACCTTTACACATATTTTGTTTTCAAATGCCACTGAAGTTTATTCCACACTTCAGGTTGCAACAAAACAAACTTTAACTGTTTTTTTCTCATTCATCCATAAAGCTTCCTGCGCCCCCTGCAATGGCACTGCGCCCCCTCCAGGGGGCACGCCCCACACTTTGGGAACCACTGCACCAGTGCAAGATTAGCGTGTTTGTTTTGGTTGCATCTACCCTGAATGTGGTCCACTTCCTGTATTTGAAGCAGTCTCCAGTCCGCTTGGCGTTCACATGTTGATCGAACTGGAGTTCGGTTGGAGTTGACATTCTCTATTAAGACTCAGACCTTTTCTGGTTTCTCCTCGGCTATTGTTAAAGTTTCTGAGCTGATTTATTTACCCTGAAGTTATTTCATTACCTCCAAACCAGAAGAAGAAACACAACGCCCTCCTCCTTGAAGTGAATGTTCATTTGGAAAGAATCTCGACTATTTTCGTACTGGATCTCGTGCTGCCATGTCAGATTAAGCTCTGCTGGATCAAAGCTGTTTGTGGTAAACAGAGGAATACATAAAACCTTCTGACTTAGAAGAAATCCAGGCCATGTGACTGCTGTCAGCCAATCATGGCATCCAATTTCCTCTCCTGATCTGTTTTGTCTGCAGGTCATTGCTACATGAATGGTAACCATGCCAACTGGCAGCCTGGAGAGCGGCCGGATGGTTTCTGCCTGTCAGCCAAAGTGTCACAACCGTCCTGCTTTTTGTTTCACATCCAGCAGACCAGAGACGGTTTCGTGTCGACCAGACTGGTGGTACTGGTCCCATTGAAAACCCATTAAGTAGCCAGAGGGAAAAGTTTGATTATGACTTAATCTGACAAACGGTCACTGGCATTTATGACAAGAAAAACAATAATTAGATTAGATTATTTTGTAAGTTTTCTGTTACAAAGAAACAAGAAATTGTTTGCCTTGAACATTTTAAGAAGAAAGATGTCAAAGATTAAAAAATGTATCAAATCCTCAAGTCGACCAACCAACCAGTGAGACACTCCTGATTGGACCGCAGAGCCTCATGGTTCCCCCCTTCCTGACATGAACATAGAAAGTACTCCTGGGACAGTTCTTCTGTTTCTTTATGTCTCACACCGAGCCAGGTTCTGGTCCAGTTGAAGGGGAGTTTTTCCTCTCCACTGTCGCCACATGCATGGTCAGTATGCTGAATTGCTGTAAAGTCAATGAAAATGCAAGTGACTGTCTGTGGCTGAACGTGATCGTCAGTTTCCCTGTTGGAGGTCAGATGTATTTTGTTTCAGGAAGCAGTGGTGTCGTCACTGGCAGAGCGGTTCTGTTATCAGGTCGGCCTGATTGTCCCAACAGAAAGTGAAGGTCACTGGACACAGAGGTCACCACCCAGCGGTCAGAGCAGAGGTCACATGGCTGATTTGCATGTGGGCCGATGATGGAGCTCTGCATCTATTCAAAGTGTCCAGACCAGCAGGACGTTTGGCTCTGAGGCTCCTGATGGAAACTGATCCCCTATAACCCTACCCTAACGGGATGGTTCTGGTTTTGATACCAGATCCACATGTTTTCTATAATTTCCCTTTGTTAACAACAGACAGAACTGATGTTACTGATATTCAACCTGCTGCGGCTGGTAGACATTAGATCTTAATATGCAGACAGAGCTGATGATGGAGAAGATGGGAGGCTTTCTGAAGTCTGGATATTTCCTTTGAATTATGTTTTGACCCTTATAATAAACCTTTTACTGCAGGTTTATGTTGGTTTATGGAAATTCAGTTTGTCTGTGAAGTGGTGACCAAAACCAAACTTTATATGTGTAACAGACTTCAGCAACGAAGCAGTTCAAAATGTGTTTAATATTTATTTCAGATGTTAAAACAACACAGTAAAAATACTGTAGTGCAGAAATGACAAGATGGAGATGAAAGTGAGGAAAACCACAGAGGAAGAGTCGACTGACAGGTTGGTGTTTGTTCTGATCTGCTGCTTCCAACACAAACCGGTTACAGTCAGGATCAGGAACAAAACAATTTCTCAAATACGCTCCAAAGACATCCATTGATTTTCTTACAATTTGTTTTGATTTTACATTAGCTCCTGCTAACAGCGCCAGCTCTAGCTAATGGTGTTCTATATCACCCAGTTCTACATCATCCAGTTCTACATAACCTAGTTCTATATCATCTAGTTATACATCATCCAGTTCTATATCACCCAGTTCTACATCATCCAGTTCTACATAATCTACTTCTATATCATCCAGTTCTACATCACCCAGTTCTATATAACCCAGTTCTACATCACCCAGTTCTACATCATCCAGTTCTACATCACCCAGTTCTATATCACCCAGTTCTACATCATCTAGTTCTACATCATCTAGTTCTATATCATCTAGTTCTATGTCATCTAGTTATACATCACCCAATTCTATATCATCTAGTTCTACATCATCTAGTTCTACATCATCTAGTTCTATATCATCTAGTTCTACATCATCCAGTTCTACATAATCTAGTTCTACATCACCTAGTTCTACATCACCTAGTTCTATATCATCTAGTTCTATATCATCTAGTTCTATATCATCTAGTTATACATCATCCAATTCTATATCACCCAGTTCTACATCTTCTAGTTCTATATCACCAATTCTACATCTTCTAGTTCTACATCATCCAGTTCTACATCATCTAGTTCTACATCACCTAGTTCTATATCATCTAGTTCTATATCATCTAGTTATACATCATCCAATTCTATATCACCCAGTTCTACATCTTCTAGTTCTATATCACCCAATTCTACATCTTCTAATTCTACATCATCTAGTTCTACATCATCCAGTTCTACATCATCTGGTTCTACATCATCTAGTTCTATATCATCTAGTTCTATATCTGCCAATTCTACATCTTCTAGTTCTACATCATCTAGTTCTATATCATCTAGTTCTACATCATCCAGTTCTACATCTTCTAGTTCTACATCATCTAGTTCTATATCATCTAGTTATACATCATCCAGTTCTATATCACCCAGTTCTACATCTTCTAGTTCTATATCACCCAATTCTACATCTTCTAGTTCTACATCATCTAGTTCTATATCATCTAGTTCTACATCATCCAGTTCTACATCATCCAGTTCTACATCATCTAGTTCTATATCATCTAGTTCTACATCATCCAGTTCTACATCATCTAGTTCTATATCATCTAGTTCTACATCCTCCAGTTCTACATCATCCAATTCTATATCACCCAGTTCTACATATTCTAGTTCTACATCATCTAGTTCTACATCATCCAGTTCTACATCATCTAGTTCTACATCATCTAGTTCTACATCACCTAGTTCTATATCATCTAGTTCTACATCATCCAGTTCTATATCACCCAGTTCTACATCTTCTAGTTCTACATCATCTAGTTCTACATCATCCAGTTCTACATCATCTAGTTCTACATCACCTAGTTCTACATCATCTAGTTCTACATCATCTAGTTCTATATCATCTAGTTCTACATCATCCAGTTCTATATCAACAAGTTCTACATCATCTAGTTCTACATCATCCAGTTCTACATCATCTAGTTCTATATCATCTAGTTCTACATCATCTAGTTCTACATCATCTAGTTCTATATCATCTAGTTATACATCATCTAGTTCTACATCATCCAGTTCTACATCATCCAGTTCTACATCATCTAGTTCTATACCATCTAGTTCTACATCCTCCAGTTCTACATCATCCAGTTCTACATCATCTAGTTCTACATCATCTAGTTCTACATCACCTAGTTCTATATCATCTAGTTATACATCATCTAGTTCTATATCATCTAGTTCTACATCTTCTAGTTCTACATCCTCCAGTTCTACATCATCCAATTCTATATCACCCAGTTCTACATCTTCTAGTTCTACATCATCTAGTTCTACATCATCCAGTTCTACATCATCTAGTTCTACATCACCTAGTTCTATATCATCTAGTTATACATCATCTAGTTCTATATCATCTAGTTCTATATCTTCTAGTTCTACATCATCCAGTTCTACATCATCTAGTTCTATATCACCCAGTTCTACATCTTCTAGTTCTACATCATCTAGTTCTATATCACCCAGTTCTACATCTTCTAGTTATACATCATCTAGTTCTACATCATCCAGTTCTACATCATCTAGTTCTATATCATCTAGTTCTACATCTTCCAGTTCTACATCTTCTAGTTCTACATCATCTAGTTCTACATCATCCAGTTCTACATCATCTAGTTCTACATCACCTAGTTCTATATCATCTAGTTATACATCATCTAGTTCTATATCATCTAGTTATACATCATCTAGTTCTATATCATCTAGTTCTATATCATCTAGTTATACATCATCTAGTTCTACATCATCCAGTTCTACATCATCTAGTTCTACATCATCTAGTTCTACATCATCCAGTTCTATATCATCTAGTTATACATCATCTAGTTCTATATCATCTAGTTCTACATCTTCTAGTTCTACATCCTCCAGTTCTACATCATCCAATTCTATATCACCCAGTTCTACATCTTCTAGTTCTACATCATCTAGTTCTATATCATCTAGTTCTACATCATCCAGTTCTATATCATCTAGTTCTACATCATCCAGTTCTATATCATCTAGTTCTACATGACTTCTAGTTCACCAAATACATTAAAGATCTTGTATGCTAGTACTATGCTAGTACTAAGCTAGTACTTATGCTAGTACGGTACCTTATGCTACCGCACTAGCATAAGTACTAGCATAAGGTTCTGGACTTTGTGACTCTTTTTGGCTTTTGATTTTTTTTGTTGTTAAAAATAAAATGGAAATAGAAATCAGAATGTTTTCCTGCTCTCTTTAACGTGATGAACATTGTGGGTCCGTTAATGGACAGGAACACGATGAGTGTCTCTTTAAGGCCCGGGTTGCCTCCATGACCGACCCACATGAAGGCTGACAGAGAAAAACACAAACATGACCCTAAAGTCAGAGCGCTGGGAACAAACCAGGTCAGGGAACGTTTTCACTCTGAATAACATCAACTTATGGATAAAACATCAAAAATATGTTAAAAACATTCAATCTTTATCAATCCATCCATAAATGTATATTCTGCTCATTTTTTTGTTTTTTTAACAAACATCAGGAGGGAATATGAATATGAACTCTGTTTACATTAAATATCTAATTTGCAAAATTCATAACTGTCAATGATTAATGCATGCTGCCAGATGATAACAGGGCCTGCTGCGTTTATCTGACCTTTGACCGGAGCTGCTGCTGCTTCACCTGCTGTAGGTCATATAGGAGAGAATACAGATTTTCTGTTTTCCTACATTTTAAAGATTTCAAAAGTTTTTAAAAACTATTTTAGGGAAAGTTTGTGCTGATAAGAAGGAAGAAGCCAAAGGTTGACGATCAGCTGCTGCTTTTTGTTCTTGGATATTTTAAAGAGTTTCCCATAAGCATGAAAAGTTTCTCCTTCATGCAGCAGTTTTAATCCTCGACCCCCCTGATCTGTTTCATAACTCATCTGGTTTAACCTGCAGCTCAGCCTCTAATCTCACTTTATTCCAGCAGAAGATCCCAGGATTAAGCTTCTGTTTAGTTTTTCTTTCTCCGGCTCCGTTTTAAATCCTGGTCTTGTTCCTTGGCGTGACCCTCTGCTGCCTGATCCGTACGGCCCACTCACAGCTCTCCAGTTCTGGTTTCACATTTAAACATCAGCCAGAGCAACAGGTGAACTCTGGAACTGAAAGCTGTTTTCTCAAGATCCACCAAAACGATCTCATCAACTTTTCTAGTTTTATTTAAATAAAAACAGGGAAAAACCAGCTTTCATAATGACGGTGAATGAGTGAGTAAAGCCTGCTTCTCCTTTTGGATGATTTGTTTTACATTTTGCAGCAGCTCTATAAACAGAAACGTTGTGATGCAACCGGCAGGCTGTCGGTTCGCTGCTCAGATCGTTACCATCCCATGTGAGAACGGCGTGGAGCTGCTGCAGTCTAAAGTTTCACTGGAGGGTTCACGTGTAAAACAAAACTGTTTGGGTTGTGAAAGCCATCAGAGTGACAAAAAGATCTCTGACCTCTGACCTCCAGCAGATAAGGAAGCCGTTTAGCTCTTTAAGGAGGAAACCTTGTGAGTATTTAGATTCTTTTACTATAAACTCTTCAGAATGAAGGTGAATCTGTTGGGATTTGATCGTTAAAAGGACAAAATGTTCTTCAGCCCATGAGAAAACCAGAGGATCAGGCAAAGCAAACAGACAAAGGTCGTCACTTTCAGAGCCAAAATGTTCTGCCTGAAAAAGAAAAAGGACAAACAAAGAGTAAATAACTGTTTCTATTGTTGGCTGGCCTGAAGATTCAACAAAACCAAACAGACTCATAACCCAACAATGAAGACAAGCAGCTACAATTAGGAGCAGAGTCTCATTCTGCCTCCTTTAGAGCTTCTTCTAATCTCATCTGACCTGCTTCACCTGAGCGGAAACAGAGGAAGAACCTCAGATCATTAGATTATATTCATATCAGCAGTTTTCACACAGACAGGTGAAAAACACAGAGAGAAACAGACTGAAATAAAACACAAGAGTTGAAGAAGTTTAGAGAAGAACGGAGAT
This sequence comes from Poeciliopsis paucimaculata, assembly GCA_903067055.1. Classification (NCBI taxonomy): domain Eukaryota; kingdom Metazoa; phylum Chordata; class Actinopteri; order Cyprinodontiformes; family Poeciliidae; genus Poeciliopsis; species Poeciliopsis paucimaculata. The sequence continues at coordinate 6,113 of CAEGAD010085248.1, read as the reverse complement.
TACATCATTATAAAACAAACAGCTTAAATATTGCAGCTGAACCCAAACTGTTTCTATTCCAGCCTCTGAGGAACAGAACGGAACCAGAACCGGTTCTGGTCGTCATGTTCAAGTCCAGTGTTCCACCAGATGAAGGTTTGGGAGCAGAACAGAACCTCGCAGTGAAAAAAACTTCACTGTTTACAGTTGGTCAGTGTTTGGGATGAATTCTTATTCAAAATGGGAAAAACAGGAAAACATTCCACTCATGAGTTGAGAAAAGAATTTAAAAATTACTGCATGAGAGAGAAAATGAAAAAGTTTAAATCAACTCCAGCTGTGAAAATCTTGTTTTCCTTCCAGAAGGATGAAGATGGAAAGAAAAGTAAAAACCTCTCCAGAGTTCAGGGGGGCGTGGTGGGGTCACCAAAGGTCGTCCTCTGTCCTACCATGCCTGATGTAAACAGACGGAACTTTACAGAAACACTGTGATGTGAAACAGGCGAATGAAATACAGAAGATAAAACAACTTCCTTACTTTATAAATGTTCCTGGGTTCAAGATGGGTTATGAAAATGATGCTGCAGCAAAGTGACAGCAGAAGCCTGAAGTCTGGAGACCGGGCCGGGAGACCGGGCCTGGGGCCGGGAGACCGGGCCGGGGTCTGGGGGTCCGGGCCAGGGTCTGGGGGTCCGGGCCGGGGACCGGGAGACCGGGCCAAGGGCAGGAGGGTCCGGGCCAGGGGCCGGGGGTCCGGGCTGGGGTCGGGAGACCGGGCCGGGGGCCGGGGGTCCGGGCCAGGGGCCAGGGGTCCGGGCTGGGGTCGGGAGACCGGGCCAGGGGCCGGGGGTCCGGGCCGGGGGCCGGGAGACCGGGCCGGGGGCCGGGGGTCCGGGCCAGGGGCCAGGGGTCTGGGCTGGGGTCGGGAGACCGGGCCAGGGGCCGGGGGTCCGGGCCGGGGGCCGGGAGACCGGGCCGGGGGTCGGGGGTCCGGGCCAGGGGCCAGGGGTCTGGGCTGGGGTCGGGAGACCGGGCCAGGGGCCGGGGGTCCGGGCCAGAGGCAGGAGGGTCCGGGCCAGGGGCCGGGGGTCCGGGCCGGGGGCCAGGAGACCGGGTTGGGGGTCGGGCCGGGTTTTTAGTTACAGCGTGAATTAAAGCAGCTGACTTTGTAACAACTTGATTTAATTTAATTTATTTGATTAATGTTTCTAATCCAATCACTACAGCTTACATTGATTGGATCAGGGATCTTTATCGCATTTCAGAGGAGTGACAACGACACATTATTATGTTTATGAATTTAAAAACACACAGAAACATGTTCTTTGAAATTCTGATTTAATGTATTTATTTGAAACACATGACAATACATGACTCAAAATGCTAAAACATATAAATAAGGTTAAGGAGATCAATAGATGAATTCAAATGGAGTCAATGAGAGTTAAATGAAACTGTTGGTCCTGCAGTGAAACTCATTAAAATAAATTAGAGCAATATTTTATTGTCTGGACTGCTAATGTGCAAATCAAACTGTTTTTATCAAAGTAGCTTCTGTTGGCAAAATTACAGGCAGTCGGATCCAAACTTTGAATGTTTCATACAATCATATATTTGTTCTTATTATGAAGCGTAACATGATTTATTTTGTGTCTGACTCAGCTTGGTGGCTGTTTTATAATACGAGCCGTTACATTCAGCTGTACAAAACATGCTCTATAAATAAAGTCTGATTGCTGTTCGTGTCTCAAACCTTCATCCTCGGTGTCAGATGATGAACCAGCAGGTCACAACGACCCTCTGCACACGTGAGAAACACAACAACTCCCTGAAAACTAAAGGAAGTTCCCCCAATTTCTGTCCCATGTTTACATGCTTTAGTAATGTTTAACTCAGCTGGAAATCAATAAGGTCAGAAAACTTCAAAACAGCAGAAAACTCCTCCTGACTTGTGTTTATTTCCACTTCAGATGAAGCATCTTGTAATAAAAGGTGAGCAGATCCATAAGACAAAGAGTTTCGTCCTTCATCAACGCTGAGGAGATGTTGGTTGTAATGACTCCTGGTCTGAGTTGGGAAGAAACTCATTACATTTACTTGAAGAGATGTAATTTTAGGAGCATTTTGCTTTTTGCTTCTCTTATTTCTGTCTCTCCTCACTGAATGAAGAACAAACCAGAATCAAACAGTCAAAGTTTCTGGAGGTTTAGAAAGAAACTGATGAGGAAAAAATGTTTCTGATTTTATTTTGTAGTTATGTAATTTGAATAAACATGTCAAAAACAGAAAAGGTATTTTACTCCAGTTTCTCATGTAAAAATCTTAATATACTTGAAATAATGACAAAAAAATGTTTTTCAATAATTTAAAAGTAACTTTTCAAAAAGATGTAATGGATTATTTTACAGAAATGATTCTAAAATCATTATAAAAAGTTACACTGGCTTATAAGATATAAGGGAAATAATCTGCCTATTTCTTTCTGAAAAGTTATAAATGAGTTTTTTCTTATTTTGAGTGTATTAATATATTCTGGGTAAATTGTTGTCATTCTGGTCTTTAAAACATATAAAGGGGGTTAGGGTTAGGGTCTTTTATTTTTATTCATCTTTGCTACATGATCGGTTCTATACCGGGATGTTGGTTCTGGTCCAGTGGATGCAGTGGATCCAGCCAGCAGGGGTCCGTCATGCAGCTCTTACTGCCGAGGCGTCACGCCCCCAATCAGCTGGCCCGCAGCCAGGCCTGCTGGCAGCTGATTGGCCGCTGCGGACTGGCCTCTGGCTTCCCCATTGGCTGCCTGCGCAGCCAGATGACTGCATATGCAAATGTTGCGTTGTAGGCAGTTGAAATCGCAGAGGCAGAGCGAAGCCCGGCACTGAGGAGCGGAGAGACGCAGAATGAGCCTGTAGAGCCGCAGCTGCACTGAAAACCTTCCTGTTTCTCCTCGGAGGCTCTGGTTCTGATCCCATGAGTGCTGCAAGGTAGGAAACAGCAGAGCTGGAACTATAGAGCTCATCTACAGGAAAAGGTCAAAGTTTATGTAGGAAGAGTTCAAGTTTCATCCGAATGTGTCAAATCTGTTAGTTTGTAGTGCAAATATCTTGATATTGATTGATATTGATACTGGAAATAAGGGAAAACTTACTTACATGGCTGTGAACAGTTTGTTTTAGAATATCAGGTGCATACATACATCAGGTACAACAACTAAAAAAAAGTTTAAAAGTGTTAAAACGTAATAATAATTTACTATACAGTAAATAGTGTGGAGTTATTACAAATAAAAACAATCAGGATGTGCAACTGAGTCCAAAAAAGTCAAAAATTCTTTAATATTTATAATAAAAGTACATTTCCCCTGGTAGATTATTTCATTTATAATAAAACATTTCCTCCAGAGCAACTTGTTCATTAATGTTAAGAACTAATCTTGCTAAGTAGCTGCCTGTAAGTTGGTTTGGTTTTATTTTAGATATTTGCACCAGAAACCAGACAGAAGCTCAGTGAGGCTGTGTGTTTCTGCAGTGTGTTGATTTTAAACGGTTTAGCAGTGAACTGGTTTTCCTGCCATCCAGGCTCTGATCCTTCTGGAACTTTCTGTTTCCTGCTCTCTCTCCTTCAGTGTGCTCACGTCCTTCAGTCCATCCGCGATGCCTGGCCCAGTCATGACAGACGTGGCGATGAGGTTCTACATCAGCCACTCCCCGCCTCCTCTGAGGAGCTTCATCAGCTCCTATGGCGACCTGCAGCGGGCCAAGAACCGGGCCAACCAGCCCAGCGCCCGCAGCCGCAGCCAGCAGCTCTACAAGCCGCTGCGGCCCTGCCTCAGCAGCCAGCGCCGGGCGGCCGACGACGGCGCCCACGTGGCCTGGGCCAAGAAGAAGCCCATGAAGAAGAGCGTTGTGTTCGCCGACACCAAGGGTCTGTCGCTCACCGCCATCCACGTTTTCTCCAAGTTTGACGACGAGCCGTACCAGAACAAGCCAGTGGACGGGATCGCGGAGGAGCTGCAGTTCGAGATGAGCGACCTGGAGAACGCCACCATGGACCTAAAGATCAGCTCGGTGCGCAGCCTGGCGCTCGACTTCAAGCAGCCGTCCGCCGACTACCTGGACTTCCGGAACCGGCTGATCCAGAACTGCGTCTCCCTGGAGAACTGCTCGCTGCAGGAGCGCTCGCTGACCGGCACCATCAAGGTCCGGAACGTGGGCTATGAGAAGTCGGTGCAGGTACGGGTCACCTACGACTCGTGGGCGACCTTCAGCGACGTCGGCTGCAGCTTCCTGAACAACGTCTACGGCTGCCAGGACACTGACACCTTCGCCTTCAAGCTGGAGCTCCCGGCGTACACACCGCCCCAGAACCGGATCGAGTTCTGCATCTGCTTCAGGGTCCAGGGCCTGACCTACTGGGACAATAACGAAGGCAAGAACTACCCTCTGAAGCACGTCGGCTGGAGCGGAGAGGACATGAGCAAAGACTCTGCGGCGCAGCAGAAACCGCCGGAGCACAAAGCCGGCGCCGCCAGGGAGCTGGAGTTCGATCAGTTCGGCAGCCCGCGCATGTCCAGCGGACTGTTCCCCGGCTGGCAGAGCTGGGGTCACATCGACAACACCGTGCCTTACTGGTGAGAGAGCCAGAGCCAGATCCGGGTCTGAGTCCCATCGACTCAAAGCAAACTGAACCTGAAGGTACACAAACCAGACAAAACCCCGAGTTCAACCCGCTCAACTGACCTGCTTTCAGCCGGAACCACTCACTGGGCCGGTGAATGATTAAACTGGACATGATGGGGGAAATCATCTGAACCACAGCTCTGCTCTGTAAATGATGTTGAAATGTGCCTTCTCTTTGTGGCTGCCGCTCAAATAAAGACTCTTAGTGCACATGAGGACGGTTGGCCCCTTTTTGGGGGCCAGATGCATTAGCTGAACATGCACTGATGGAGAAGTCCCTCTCAATGTGACAACGTCTGTAAGCTGAGGGAAATTAATTACTGGCATTAATCCTTCATATTGAAGGGAAAGCTTGGGGAGTGCATGGCCACAGAAAACACAGCTGATTCATTTCTAATGAAGCAAAACACTAAACCTCCTGCACCTTCTGTCAGACGTAGAAAAGTTCGCACACGATTCAGAATCGCCTTGGTTGTACAAACAGAAGTCATGCAGCCCTTTCTTTCCCTCCTTGTAGATTGCACATGTCTGTCTGGTAAATGAGCTCGAGTGATGTAATTCTGAGGAACTAAGCTGCTAAGAAGATGTCACAAGAAAAGACTGGAATGTGATTGGTTGGTTATGAAAGTCAGGAAGTTTGGAAATGTGTGAGGTTCTGGTACGTGTAGAGAGAAGTGCTGTAAAGTCTGAATGTGTCGTTTCCTTTAGCTGTTTTTACAAAGTGCAATTGTTGATCACGCATGTACAGAATGTGTGGATGCAGCGGACATGTTTCCTTCTCTCAGTCTGAAGAAAAGGTCCAAGCCGCGGCGTTTTGAGTCTGACTTGAAGGCGTGTCGCTGACGCCGCCATGTTGGTTATGTATTACCTTTTTTGAAATAAATTTCTATATTTGTGCTAACGAGTTGACGGCTCCAGTGTCTTTTATTGAAATAAACCCAATAAACAATATAAAAACCAAATCAAAAACTTTCTTCTCTTCATATTCTTTATTTGTTTTTTAATATTTGTTCATTTATCTCCTTATAAAACTCCTAGATTGAAGCTAAAACCAGATTTTCTCACCAGTAGCAGCTAAAATATTACATAACAAGCTGAGCGTCTTTCTTCAGAGGTTATGATACGTAAGTAATGTTTGTAAACATTGGAGCAAAACAAAAACAACTCCTGTGTTTACAAACATGGAGGAGATTCAGCAATAATTCATGAGTAAACAAAGTTATCCTCCAGACCGGATCGCAAACCACAAAACCAAACCAGAACTGGTATATGACTGGGACCAGTTCACTCAGACTGGGACCAGTTCACCCAGACTGGGACCAGTTCACTCAGACTGGGACCAGTTCACCCAGACTGGGACCAGTTCACTCACACTGGCACCAGTTCACTCACACTGGGACCAGTTCACTCAGACTGGGACCAGTTCACCCAGACTGGGACCAGTTCACTCAGACT
>CAEGAD010085236.1:0-43702 GCA_903067055.1 Poeciliopsis paucimaculata | reverse complement strand
CAGCAAAGATACTGCGCAGAACCCTCAAGCTCCCAGGCCTCTGGTAGAGGACCCGAGCTCAGAGGATAAGAACCACCCGCGGTGGGTGAGAAGGGAATTATTATTTTATATATATATATATATATATATGAATTTTAGTCTCTGCGGACAATCTGATCTGCAGAGCTCATGGCACTGTGGTTGATGCAAACAAATTAAGCCATTGGACTGACTTTAGAAAACACACCTTCCAATTGAAGAAGAAGCAAGGTACATGTAAATGTTAAGCCATTATTTTGCTAGTGTGGTAGGTGCATATATGCGTGTTGAATGAAAAAGTAGATATAGCTGTCATCATTGTAATAGGGACTATTTTGGGACGAATGCATGGTGTGTGGGCTGTCTTATGTGATGTGTGACATCACTGTCAGTTAGTTTGAATACAAGGAACAAGGACCTTATTATTGGCTGCCCTCTTGGGAGTTATAAGCCAAACTAGTCATACCAAGAAAAATGGGATTTTACTTAAGCATGATAAATTTTCAGTCTATGGGGGGATACATTTTAAAATAATGAAAGTCTGTCCCTACCAAATAAACTTAAAAGTAAAATAAATAAAAAACCTTGTGTGAAGTCCTCATTCTTTTCATTGCTCTTTTTTATTTAGTAATATTCCAAAATCGCAGATTGTTTTTGTTCTACACCACAGTTACATACAACTTCCACTGTTATAGTTTTTCAAATAAAATCTAGTTACAAAACATTAAACATGGTTGAGACAGAATTTGAAAAACTTCAGGGGCATTAATCCTTCTGCAAGGCGCTAAATCCGACTGAACATATCTCCTAATTATCTATTAAAGTCTAAAGTCGTTATATTAGTCATAAGTCAACAACTGCAACTTCAAATCCCTTTAATAATCTAATTTTAACAGTATATCCAGAGGATGTTTGGAAAAACTAATTTCTTATATTGGAGATGGAAAACAACAACATATAAACCATTCGTTCATTAAAGTCAGGAGCAAATGAAAACTAGTCGGCTACTGACCTATTAAAAATGGATCCAAGCCTCATCTTATTATCATTAGCTGAAATACTGATGAGTTATATTTATTTTTAATGCAATACCAAATACATACATAAATATAACAACTGTGCAAACACATTACAGCTATTTGTTGCATTTTGTCATTCATACCTGAAGAATGCAGTTTATTTTTTCTTGTGATTCCAAACTGACTGCAGGTGTGAATGTGTGGAGGGTGCTGACTTAGTTCTGTGGTTGAAACCTACTTAGAAGAGCAAATCTGAACATGTAAATATGTAGATGCTTTATTGAACAGAACAACAACAACAACAAAAAAGAATGAAGACCAAGCAGTAAAGCAGCTGCGCCTATCCCAGGCATTTCATACTGTGTTTTTGTTCCTTGGTGTCGCATCTTAATTGGCAACATTTCAATTATTCATGAAGCTGAATTGTTTCTTAGAGGAAATAAGTTCAGTGATGGTGGCCTTTCCATGTCATTGGGCATTAAACCGCTCTCTGAATAAATTATCTTCTTTGTATAATGTTCATCATATAGCCTCAGAGCATCATTTCCACCGGCAAATTAAAATCCTACACCTAATGTGTGTGACCGCAGCTGAAACTTCCAACCATTAGGAAAAAGATGAAAGGCTTAGATGTTACCTAACATGATCCTACTGATGTCCTAATTATTTTAAAATGTGTGAGATCACCAGCGTCAAATTTGATTTAATGATCTTTTGCTGGCATTTTAACGTACATATTTCACATGATTTTATCAGATTTGTGTGAAGATATTCTTAAATATAACTTGTCCATCCTACAGAATTTGTTGAGCTTTCTTTAATTATCAAGTAATATTTTCCCCCAGTCTGACAAACAATGGATGTCGAACCTACAGATGATGTACAGAGTGGTGATGAATCAGCAGTCACATTGTGACAGTGGTACATTGTTGGATGACTTTGAAACATGTTTGCTGGTGGCTAAAATCTGTAACTGTGCGCCGAGAGACTGCAGCTGCAGTCCCACAGGCAGAGCTGGCCTAAGGCATCAGTGAACTAATCTTCTGCATAGGGCCCCGAGGCCAGCAGGGGGTCCCCAAGAACCCTTGAAATTTCACCCAGCATACAGCTGCATATCAATAAATTAGAATGTCATTAAAAAGTTAATTTTCTTCAATAATTCAGTTCGAAAAGTGAAATTAACAAATGGAAATCAAAGTTTCTTTTTATTTCAAAGTAACATGACTGTCTTCCACGTAATTTGAAAGACTTTTTGCTGACTTGATAGTCATCCAGCAAAGAGTCATTAACACCCTTTAGAGGTAAACTAAACTGCAGTGGGTCATTGCTAAAGACACTAAAGTATTTCAATGGAAAGTTACGTGGGAGGTAAAAAGAAACAAAGTTAATTCAAGGCTTTGACTGTGGCTGGAGTCAGAGCTTTAAGACTCTCCACACAAAGACATGTTAAGGTCATGGGACTGCAATTTTGTCTTAAGACACTCCCGAACCAGAAAAAAAAAAAAAAAAGTTTAACGTGTCTCATCTTGCCTAAAGAGACAAAGTGTTTGACGTTAGCTCAGTGGTTTGAGCTAACGTCAGATGAAAGTTAAGTTTTGTATTTAATTGCAAGGCACAAAATCCAAGTTACTGTCATCTGCTGGTGTTGGTACAATGTGTTTCATGAAGTCCAAAGACAGTGCAGCAGTCTACCAGGGCATTCCAGAGCACCTCATTTTTCACTCTGCTGAAAAAGGTAAATAAAAATGCTGATTTCATTTTTCAACAACAATGTTTAACAAGAACCAATGTATTCTTTAATGACCATGGTGTCATGGTGATTGGTTGACCAGTAATCAATAATTGTGGAATTTCAGCATGCATTGGACTTGTTCTTAACAGTTTGCAATCGAGCTTGACAAGAATAAGCCATATTTTCGTAAATGACCTCTATTTATTTAAGATGTAATAGTTACTTTAGTTATACTTGCGCTGTTGTAATTTATTGCCACTATAGGTTAATCGGTGTGTGCTGATTTCATTCACAGAACCAATTCAGTGAGTTAATGTCCAATGAAAACACTTAATCTCAAGTACTGTTTATTTAATAATTAAAGCAAATTGACTAGTATAATTGTCAAATGATCAATGGCTGTTGGCCAATGGTATAATTTATGGCTTCCAAAGCCTCTTCTGCTCACTACACTGTTCCTCCTGAGGTCGTCTCTGGACACAGGGTGGAGCAGCAATGACATCAGAGAGAAGTGCTGGAACATTTATGCTTCTACAGAAACTAATAAAATCTGAGACAAGATGATCTAAAAAAATATGTTTAAGGTGACATCTGCGTATAAAGAAACAAAAAACAAGTCCATTGCTTTAGGTTTTACAAATTGAAAGGACATTTCTCAAACAGATTTTCTAGTCTGCGCCACAAGTGAAATATTTGCAACAGGGCCAGGAGGGACAGAGCTGACTTCTGGTGGATTAAATGGTATTGTTAAGTCTCACACTAAGCCACAAGTGCAGGGTGGCCTTTTTTTTTTCTCATTGGTAGCAGATGGTGGAGAACATGTGCAGTGGTATATGGGCTACGGCACAGCAGCAGAGGAAGCGATTTTTGTTGTTGTTTTTTTTTTTTTTTTTCTTTTTTTTTTGCAGTGGATTATTCCCAGAGATGTGGCTGTAATGGTTTATATGAACGATAAGTAAACCCTATGACGGTGCTCCGTTGGTGTAAGGGTATGAACGCCATGATAACTGAGGGAGAGGATTGAGAGAGAGAAAGATATGCTCAGAGATGGAGAGAGCACTTCTGTCGTGAGACCTGGATTAGGCTGTGGGCAGTTCATGCTGTGATAGCGGCTGCTGTTTTGCAGATTGCTCTAGATTCTCAGAGATTATGGCCTATGAATGAATGACAGACTGAATGAATGAATGGATGCTGGATTTTCAAAACAACGCCACCGTATTTATACACTGAAGGTTCTTTGAAGCAGTGAGCAAAAAGAAAACTTTTGATTTAATTTAAACCAGAAAATTTTTTTTTAGTGTTTTCTTTGTACTACATGTTCTTTTTTGCCTCAAACTAAATTCCCAATGAAAGAATAATCTCTTTCGGAACAGGTGGACACCGGTACTCCAACTGGATTGCCAATCCTATCAGTCATTTGCAGTATTTCATTAATTTGTATCAGATGAGATAAAGTGCTTTAGAACCAGCAAACTGCAAGGAATTTGTGGAGACGGGGTTATTTTTCTGACTTCTTCATTTGAAATACTGTGTGCAGCATTTCAAAGCAATGACCCATCAGTTTTGGTAGAGTTAGGAACATGGAGCCAGCACAAGTGGCTGTCCTAGCAAAAAACTGGAGGACATTGGCAGATAAAAAAAAAAAAAAAAAAAAAAAATTGAAAATGGTTACAATGTCTATAAAATGGGGCCCAAGCAGCAGAAATTGGGTAAGAGGTTTGGTCATTGTGGTGTGAAAAGGCAAAATGGAAAACATTGTAACACATTGTGAAACATTTTCTGTCTCTAAAGCAGATGCATGTGATTGGTATCCTACAAATTACTGTGTAGAAGTAATAATCCTTATAACTTCTCCCACTGCTTATTTTGTGAGTGCGTGTGTATGCGTGTGTGAGCAAGTGGATATGTTTGTTGTAGTACAAGAGGCTGCATGACTGTAAAGGAATGTTACACTGTTTTCATTCTGTACCGATTGGGATTTGGGACAGCAGTTTCACCTCGTCAGTGAAACTTTGACAAATGAAAGGTATAAAAAGTTTTTCATACGGAAAACCTTTCAGTGTATTTTCAGTTTTAAAACTTTTAAGTTGTGTTCAGAATTTTACTTTACTCTGCCTATAAATGCATAATATATTTAACTTCCATTATGCTTAAATTCATTTTGATAGTGTTTTTTTGCTATTTTCAGATGTATAAGTTTAATTTTAGACCTGCTTAACAACAAAAAACTTTTTTTTTCTTCTTTAATTGTATAAATATTCAACCATGAATAGCTTGACTCCTAATTGATACTCATCAATGTACAATTATTAGACAGAGACTGACTTGTGACCTTCTTTTTGTTGTAAATCATGAGAGACTAGGAGCGTCCAGGGAGTTTATTACACTATTTATAAATAGAGTGTTGGATAATAGGATATTGGACTACCCTCATATCGATATAATTAAATGGTACGCTCATTACTAACTTCTAAACAAACAATCATACCATTGTTTAAGATAAAAATAAAAACACTCTAAATCAAAATTAGTAATTAGTAATTATTACTGAAGCTGTGCACAGTAAGTGATTGTTTGGATTTTACTAAATCAAAAATCAAACAAATCAGATTCTGTTTACATAAAGTCTTAATTCCAAACAATGAACAGGACGGGCATTTTTGAGTCAATATGTGATCACAAAAACGAGACCCACAGCTTCTGGCAACTATTCCACAACAACTGCACCCTAAGGAATGGTTTTCAGGCTTGTTGGATGGAGATCTGATGGTGACAAAGAGACACCTTGCAGTTTGTTTGTTGCATTCATCAATAAGATCCCAACATCCAATTGGCCAAAGGGCTCATCACCATACCAATGATAAACAAAAATCTTTGCCAGAAATATAATCATTAGTGAATAAAATTACTAAGTTATGACAGACTGCCATGACAAATGAAAGAGCAGGAATTGTATGAAATGCAGTTTATACTGACATGCATGTTGCTTCTCCGAAATCCTTGCACATCTTTGTCAAGATATTATACAACTTCTCCAAGAGAGTGCAAAATAAAAATAATTCCCTATGGCCTCTCACTGGCTCTGCAATAGTCAAATGACATGGTTAGAAAAAATCCCAGAACTGAACAAACTAACACAGCTACTCTACAAAGCAAAATTCATGGCTACAGCACCAGGAATCATCATAATGCAACAGAACCAACACAATCAGCAGGAAACCCATGCACCCAATACAATCAGAGGAAACATGCATTGGGTAATTCGGTGATAGAATGCCATGAAAACTGATAGAAAACATGCTCAAAGGGCAGCACATATAAACCATAATTCCCAAAATGTTTAAGAATATTACCAAAACAATTTTCATAAACAAAATTAGAAGAGGAAATTATAAATGGAACTCTGTTTTTTTTTGTTTGTTTGTTTAATATTAAATAAAATATTTTAATCCCCCACATTTTCCTACAAATAATACTCTTGCTGTTTACAGAATAATACTGAAAAAAAAAAAAAAAAAGTTAACCACTGGCTGAAGCAAAGGTGCTGTGTTACCAGCAGGGGGCTCTCAAAATGACCATAAGGGTCAGGGATGTCAACAAGCCTGTGGAACATATACATAGATAATTGTTCTACCTTTTGTTGATTTAGATTTCATCTATATTTTCTGGTATTGTTGATGTATTGCAGAGATTTAAATATAATGCAAATAATATTGGTCCTACTTTGTATCACCCCCCTCCTCTCCAGACTGATATTGAAGAGGGCTGGCCCAGTGTGGGTTTAATCCTCTCCTAAACCGCTTCCAGACCCTGAGGAGGGAGCCTATTTATTCAGGATTGGTGACTGGATTTGGTTGTTTTCTAAGAGGAAGTGCATAATGACCCAGCCTCACCCACCATGTTGCCTCTTGCAGAGAAATCACTCAAGCAACCCCTCCCAATGTTTGTTAGAACTCTAGTGATGCTGTATAGCAGTTCAGGGGTTACATATTTAAATAAAGAAGCATTTCTTATTACACTGATGCAGTATTTATAATCTCTCAATACTATATTGATGAGCATTAAATCTTATCCCTAATTGGCCAGATGTTCAATGAGTTTAAGGAAATACTGGGACAGATGTTTATAGACTGCAAATGAGGCTTTACATTATGCATACATTTTCATTTGTTCTCCACATGACTGCAGTCATCACCGATTAGACACACTTGAATGGGTGCATGCAAAGCTGACAATTGCTTTTCATTCATCCATTGATAAAAAAAAAAAATTATAAAGAAAGCATGGAGCATTTATTTGTGTATTTGAGTGTGTGCTTGAGAGAAAGAAAGATACTTCAAGGATGCAGTTGCTTTTTATTGAACTAAATGACTTTTCTTCAAAGTGTAAGGAATGCCGAAAATAAAACAGAGGCTGCAGGACCACAAAAAGTGCCTGAAGGCAACCTCTCTACCAAACACACCTCATGAGAATGTGGTGAGCTCACACTCACACTCGGTTTTCTTTTCGATACGACTGCACAAACGCTATGTATTCCCACAATTTATTTCACTGAGCCAAAAAATGTTATGTTTTTTTTTTCCACTTACACTGTATATTTTCACTTTGTGCTTGGTAAAAACAGGCACAAATCTGGAAGATTTGTTCTGAAAAAGGCTGATCATTTTAAAATGTTTGATTTGTCAGGCTGCATGCAGAAGTAACAGAGATTGTTAACTGAATCCAACTCCACCTTATGCTTCTTTTACAAGTATACAGAAAACAATAATAAACATATTTTGGTGGACATTTCAACAATCCTCTTGAGACAATTAAGAATTGTCCTCGTTTTGTTTTATATTCACAGATAGGACAAATAATTTACACAAATAATTACAAATCTGTAGTTGTGAGAAAACAATTTAGTCCAGGATTCCCCCATGTACAAAGTGTACTGTTTATGATTGTCTCAATATAAGATGAATTTAGATATTTCAGATTCTAAACCGAAGCACATGAAATGCAGTCCAAATCATTAAAAATCGTTAACATAACTTTAGATCCAATTTGAAAGCTGCAAATTTGATATTAACATCGTCCTAATTAGCCAGTTGAGGTGTGCAGCTATATTTTAATAGTGTTTACACAGAGGTGGGTTTGCTTCCCCATTGTCAAGACAAGCAAATTAGTAATATAAAACTTTATGAATAACTGGCAGATACCTGTTGTATTTTGAAAGTGCATCCGTCCATTTTCCCTCAACAGCTGCAGGATCGCTGGTCCCTCTCACGAGTGGTTTCTGGGAGGGAGGCGGGGTACATTTTGTATCTATATCAACAACCATAACTAATGAGCACCAAACATGAAATGCAGAACAATAAAAAAAATAAAAAAGGCTTAATTAATAAAATAAGTCACAATTTATTGTAGAAAGATATTACATTAAACCGAATAAGGCAGTTTAACAAAGTGAAGTTAAGGTTAGATTTAAATGAATACAGAGAACCAGAATTATGGTTGAACTGTGGAAGAGAGCTCCAGAGAAGAGGGGCTGTGCAGGAGAAGGCTCTGAACTCCATGGTTCAGAACCTTCTGAACCTCCTGCCCACATGAAAAGAGGAGCAAAGATTTCATGCAGGTACGTAGTAACAAAGCAGACCAGTGAAGTACAGAGGTGCAGAGCTATGGAGGGCTTTGAAGGTAAGTAAGAAGGAGAACCGGTGAAGATGTTTAAGGAAAGAGGTGATGTGTTCCTCTGCAGTAGTTCTGGTGATGATCCAAGCAGCTGTGTTTTGGAAAGTTGTGTGTGTGAATGATTTTAAGAAGAATAACTGAGAAGCATCATATACTACATCTGTTTGCGTCCCCCTTCCACTCATCAATATTCATGTGAACCAGTGACATTAAATAAATCACAGAACGACAGGACAACCAAAGAATAAAAGGACACTCAGGAACAGTCATCAACATTTTGTTTCTAAAGCCTATTGAAATCTAGCATAATTTCCAATAATAATAATAATAATAATAATAATAATAATAATAATAATAAAAAATAATAATAATAATAATAATAATAATAATAATAATAATAATAATAATAATAATAATAATATAATTTCTTAATTTTCTATTAGCTAAATTTGGATTTTTCAGGACCATAGACAGCAGAAGTATGGAGCCATTCACAGTAAAATTACTAAAAACTTTGAATAGCTCCAAGTTTCAAGATTTATAGTACAAGTTAATCATTTTGCCTTTCAGATGAAAAAAGGATTGCTTTTAGATTGTGATTACATAACATGCATAAACAAGATTCAATTATTCATACATGAATGCTGTAAAAAGGTAGTTTTGTGCATACTCAAAAATTACCCACCGCTTCCTTGCTCATAAAGTGATAAGCAACACTCCCTAATATGTCCCTTCACAGACCCAACAAACAAACTGCTTACTCCAGCTCCAGCAATGCTAATCAAAATTTCCCTCCCAGCAGAGACAAACAATGAAGAAACAGCTCAGCATGTAACCTCGGCTGAAACCATGAACTGAAGTTATCACAATTGTGTTATGAAATGAAGGTTTAATGAGATATGCTAATTCGCAAACTGTATGGAAAAAAACTGCACTTTTACATTGTTTTCTAAAGTATTCACACCCTACAACAGTTTCACATTTAGTCATGCTAAAACATCAATGCATTGTTTTTTTGTTTTTTTTCTTTCTTTTTTTGGATAATGGATTCTCATTTTCAAGAGGTCCCTCTTGAAAATGAGATCAGATCTCAAAAGAGTTTACCTGGTTAAAAATAAATAAACACTAACACAATGGAGTGTGTATTAAGAAGAAAAAAAAAATCATGGTTTTCGTCATTAAATACAAATGTAGTTTCACACCACTGAGTATATATATATATATATATATACGTGATGCTTTGCACATGGAAACTACTGAGCTCCTGCTGATTGGAACACATTCATTGGTGCACGTCCCCTTAATGATTCAGCAGTACTTGTTAATATTAAATGTTAATGTCTGAAATATGTTCTGTTTCATAAGTACAAACTCGGAAAGAGGTCTGTCACATTCACTCTCCATTACAAGTCTGAGCAGGAAGAAAGTGGTGGTGAAGGTTATAATAAGCGCAAAGTCTTTCCTTCAACAACGTGCAGCTGCGGCAGGTTGTGAAACAGTACCCCAGGCATAGCAGCCTAAGCTCAGTGGGAACAGCGTCACTCCTCTTGGCATATTAACCAGCGTCCACTGTAAGCGCCAAACACACCGCGACGGAGGACGTCAGGCTCGCATCCCATCCTCAGAGCGAAATGCTCCGCGTACCGGATCTCACTCACGCTATCCTCCCGGATTCCGTCCGGCGTTTCGGAGAGGGGGCATTCATACGCACAGGCATGCAAGCGGGATAAAGAACTCATCGATGAAGTAGGGAGGTTAAATTCAGAATAAGCCCAAAAAAAAAAAAAAAAAGTGGAAAGAGGTGTCACTCCCCAGCCCCCGTCCGCGCGTAGAGGATGCAAGAGGAGTCAGCACAAAGACGCAACATCTGCAACTTCAGGATTTACTTGTAAAGACGTTTTGCTATTGGAGGTCGTGGAATTCTAAGTAAACATGCCTGTGAGAAGGGGTCACGTTGCGCCGCAAAACACGTTCCTTGGATTAATCATCCGGAAATTCGAGGGTCAGAGTGAGTATCTTTGCGTAAATTCTGCTATCTGGCGACTCTGTGGATGTCTTTTAATGAACACTGAAATAAAAGGAGAAAAGTGAATAGATTTCTCACTTTTATTTTTATTTTATTTTTTTCCTTTTCATAAAAGCACTTAGATAACAAAGACAGCCAATATAATTATTTATTACAACGTTATTGTAATAATGTTTTTTTTTTTTTTTTTTTTTTTTTTTTTTAAAGAAAGTTTGCTTTATTATTGTTAAACGGAGCTTATTGTCTCACCTCTTCACAGATCGAAAATTTGTCATAGCCAATGCGAGGGTGGAGAACTGTGCGATTATATACTGTAACGATGGTTTCTGTGAGATGACGGGCTTCTCAAGACCAGACATCATGCAGAAGCCCTGTACCTGTGACTTTCTCAATGGGGACCTCACCGACAAGGAGGCGATCAACCAGGTGGCGCAGGCTGTGCTTGGCTCCGAGGAGCGCAAGGTGGAGATCACCTACCACCGGAAGGATGGTGAGTAACTCGGCATGGCAAAGCAATGTGGTCAGTGGTGGTTTTGGCATGAATAATGCTCTGGGCCAGGCCTACCTTCTGCTTGGGTATGGAGCTTCTTTGGCATAGATTATCTTACACAAAGTTTCACTTAACTTGTGATTTATTATGACTGGATTCACAGATAATGGGCTTTGTTGTCGCATTCTGTGTTCTTCTGTGCTTTTTCCTCTTTGTTATTGTTTTTGTTATACAAATCTTCACAGAATCTAACATTATTTGTGAATAGGCATGGAGTGGGTATTCAAAACTGCTAAAAGTAGATGCCAGACAAAAGTCCCGGGTAGACTGGAATGTTTTATGTGCTGTTTGAAACAGAGCATAGCAGCACTGTTCCTTCCCTATCTGGTGCTACACACTGGCAGTAAACTGGCTGGAAGATGGCTACATCTCATTCTCACTTACAAGAAAGAAAATTAGCTGTTTGATATTTCTACTCACGAGAAACTTAGTCATGTGGCAGAAACTAAAGTATCCCAGGCGTCATTCTTATTGAAACTATAACACCAAGTGTATCTATAAAAAGTGTGATCTTCTTATCTCTAAAACATCTGTGTTTTTGACAAAGTTACTATTTTCCAAGAAAGAAAATAAAACACAGCGTTATTGAGTCTTATATCATAAGCCTACAGTGCCACCCTTAGTTCAAGATTCTGTCAAACACATTTGAAGAAGAATTGTCATGGAGTCCAGTTGTGTTTTTAAAATTGCTTACATAAAATAAAGTGTGATTAAAAGGATTATCTTTAATGGCGCTTCAGTAGAGTCCCACAATAAATAATAACTTACAAAAATATATATATATATTTTTGTAAGTGGCCATATATATATGGCCACTGGACCATTAGTGACTATGTAGATCCTCAAAAGTTTCTAGTTCAGGAAGTATAACGGTAGATGGTGACTAGAGCTTCACTTCACATCAGTTTAATTATCTGCAAACATAGCCTTTAATATGCAAACCTTTTATGACTAACTGGAGAAACATTATAAATCTTGTTTGGGGCACGACTGACTGATGTGGCCCCCACGAGGTGCTTGTGATGCCCCGTAGCCTTTGTCGCTCTAGGCAGGGGACCATGTCACCCGTGTCAAAAACTGTTACTGAGTGTAGCCGGCATGCATGCAAGTCAAGAAGCATCTTTTTTTACATGGTTCAGTCATGCTGCAGCTCCTCTTTGCTTCCCTTTCATGATCCTTTGTGTCAGTTGACCACAAACATACCCGAGTCAGTTACATGGAGTAAAGTTCACATTACTCCAGATGGGAGAACACAATGAGGGCTGTGGCTCCAGCTTGTAAGTTTACTCTGAAGGTAATATACAGTGTGAAAGTAAGAGTCTGACTTTGATGTTGCTAAAACATACAAAGGGCTTTCAAAATCTATTTAGATGTAATATTATTTATCTTTAGAAAATTACTTTTTGAATACATATTATTTTTATTGACTGGTTATTGACTATGGTTGTGCAAATATAAGTAATAGAGATGCACATCTATAGCATATGTTGAACTTAGTACAAGACATCTAAGAAGCAAATAGCTTTTACATATTAAATATAATAGAACAGAGTTTCCTGGCTGATTTTGATCTTTTATTTTTATTTTTTTCTAAGTTTTGATCTTGTGTGAGTGAGCAGTCACTGAAAGAAAAGGTTCTACTATTTCAAGCAAAAATATTAAATGATTTTCAAAATAATTGTTAAACTGTTTTCAGAAACTTTTATCACACCTATAAGTGCCAGTCTGCCAGACTATTCCACTAAGATCGCAAATCTTATTAACAGATTCCTAAAAGTCTGTCAGTGTTTCAAAATCTATCATGTTTCATTAGACTGAAGTGAGGGGGCTCAAAAGGTGTAAACGATGCAACTTTTCTGTATTGTATTTAGGTATCTGTTAAACTAAAACGTTGAGTCCTCTTTAGAAATAGCTTCCACACTGACAAGAGTTCCGCTTAGGCCTACATAATTGTGCTCATTCATGGTTCATTCACTGATTGGAAAAACATAAATAGTTTGTGTCTCTGACTGCCCGGTCACTTTTCAGGTCCAGTCAAGTTGAGATCAGCTGGTCTGGTCACCATCTGACTTCCCTCTATGTGCCTATCAAACAGTGCCCATTTTCTTTTAAAATCACATCACAAGAGAGAAGATTAGAACAGAGGTTTTGTGAGGTCATATATGCTGAACAGGATTTAAGGTTTGATGGACTGTGGGGGAAACAGCAATGAAAGTGACAGATTATACAAAACAGATGAGCGGAGCCATGGCGGCATAATTTTTACTTCTTTATGTGCAGCCATTTGGCAGCAGCAGTTCTGGTCTGCAAAAACAAATGTTAAATTTGACTTCTAACTGGCATAGAGAGCTAATTAAGAAATGCGTCATCACTGAACCATCTCTTGCTTAATGTTTTATTTCTGTCTAAGTTAAGTTTTAATCCACATGGTGGAGGCTTTGTAGCCAACTGTAAAATAACATTTGATGGATTTTGGTGCAGTTTATTATTAAGTGTTAAGCCAAAATAATATGACAAAGTTTGGCATATTCTTTGTAAATTGTCAAAGCAAAACTGCACTAAACAGAGCTGCCTCTAAATATTACTATTATAGTATGATATTATCCATTATAGTAACAAAAAAAAAGAACTTCACTCAGTGCATTTTCCTCAGAATAGAAGTGGGACACTATGGGTAAGCCACAATGGCCCCGTCTGTATTGCTTAATTGGGCCGAGACCCAGCTGCTAGCCCTTAGCCATGCCTGCTCAACCAGGCTGTGCAACCACTACCTTCATTTGGCCCTAGATAACTTATATTTATCACATGTTAGAGTTTGCTAATTTATTGATGCTAAACTGCACAAGCAAATATAGATGTAGAGCTTTTGGACAAACCTCTCTTCCAAAAACCACTCTTTGAAAGCAAAGTATTTTATATCAGAGGGTATACAAGTATATACAAAAAGAAAATTTTAAATGATGATTTCATTTTTTAAGAACATAACTACTCAGATTGGACTTCTATATAATATTGCCCGACTTGCTAAATTATGAATTAACTTTGACTCACCAAGTTTTCAGAAGCTCAGCTAAATTTTGCTAGCCACACCAGGTTGGATTACACACACTTGGGGAATCAAGAGTTTCCTTAAATTACCCTGTCTGACAGCATAAGATAAACTTAAAAGATCTTAAAAAACAACATGACTTCCCAAATATATAGAAATCCAAGAACAGATCAGGAACCAAATACTTGAAATCTATGGGCCTTGAAAGGGTTATAGAGCCATTTCTATAGCTTTGAGACACCAGTGAACCACAGTGAGAGTCACAAATTGAGAAAACATGGAAAAATGGTGAACCTTCAAAGGCAAGTGAACCGAAAAAAGTTTTTTCTTGATCTTGTTACCTCTATTTACTATCCAAACGTGCCTGATAATCTGAAAAAATGCCAAATAACCAAAATCTGAGTGGGGTCAGATTGTGGTTATAAACCGGCATTTGATGTTTATAGCTGCAAAATTATAGCCCTGATATGAATGATGTGGAGCGAAAACAGTCCTAAATGGCAGAGAATTAATACAATGTCACCACTCAGGGGCATAAATCCCCAGATTGACCACCTCCTACTGTGCTCTCTGCAGAGCTTTTTATGGCCAACATGACTTGGCTGCACACAGACAATCTGAGGTCACTCCTCATTTAGAGCAGCACATAAGTGTGCATGTTTAATTTTAATTTGGAGCCAAGGCAGGATATTTCTTTTAGCAATGCTGTAAGTTTTGACTGCCTTTCTGAGATGACTACAGATGCATGCACAAACAGCAGTGTCGTTTTTAAGGAGTTCAAATGGAAGTAAAGAAGTAATATTTTATTTAATCATAAGGAGCCAGGGTGTTAATAATTAATTGGGAGCTTGACTACATTCTGGGCTGCGGATACATGTTTAATCTACCATCCGCAGCTATCAGCCTCAACTTCTCTTCCTTTTTTCGCTCATCTTGAACAAACTGGAAGGTAGTTACATCACTGCAGGCTGTTTACACATGTCACAGTCCAGCACGATCTTTTCAAAAGTGCACATGAAGCATGTTTATTATATGGGTGAATATCTAAAAGCAACTTTGCTTTGTTTCCATTCTCATGCTACTTCTCTGTAGCAGTTCAAAATCATCTTGTACCTAGAATCTTTAAAGAGCATAGGATGAGAGCTTCGAAACCTTTTAACATTATCATTGCCTTCAGTCTCTTGACAATTCTCCCCGGTGTGCATCACAGCTTCAAGACACAACTCCTAATACTCCTCAGAGGAATTTGCAGTGAGCTCATGAATAAAGATGTCAGGGCTGACAGTGCTGTGACTGGGAATGAGCAGCTTACAGAATAAATGCATTAAACTGGTATAGAAGACCCAGTTCGTAGATTTCCACTGCTATAGGTAAATTAAAGATTCATGCCACCCTGGAGAGCAATAGACCCCATTGATTTAAAACCGTCTGTAAATCGAAGTCGATGGATGAAAAGTGCATTTGATGCCTCTGCTCCTCACAGTATTTCAATCTATCTGTTCTAATGCAAATAAGCTATAATCCTTCGCATTAAACCTTTCATGTTCCTCACTGTATGTTTCTAGCTTTGAAATAAACCAGCCCCAGTTTAGACAGTTTGGCAGTCTCATTGGGTCCCTTGGTCAATGTGTGAGATTTACCGACTTTTTTACCAACTTCAGTAGACTTAAGTTGCAACATTAAACCTTAGATTTTATGCTTGGTTGTTTTCTTGTGTATTTAATAAAATGGGAAGTCTTAAAGAATGAAGTTTGGATTGATGAATCTGGGTGCCATTAAGAGCAACAAAGCTTTGGCCTTTTTTCCTCTGAACAGACAACAAGTTAAGCTGCTTATATGCATGCTGCTTAGAAATGAAAAGTAATGGAACAACAGAAAGTGCAGACGCTCTGTGAAGACTTCCAACATGGGGGCATTTTCTTTTAATTTGAGTCTTCCTCTTTCTGGGAAAAGCCAAGACAGGGTGTGAGAGATATTCCACATGCAGGCTTCGTCTAGCGTGGATACATATTCAATGAGATAAACGCTTTCCCTTGAGGGCTTTGTAAAGCTATCCTATTCCAGAGGGTGTAATAATACTTTGTACCTGAATGAGTCTTAACAAAAGGAAGCTGACACCGTGGAGCAGAGAGAAGTTAAATGGATAATGGCTACATAACAGCAGCAGCTTAGCTAAGCACGCTGAATGATCTGGGACATGTGGCGTGCGTGGGTGCAGGGTTTCATAGGTGACTCCCCACCAAGGGGACTGAAGGGCCACATGCACCCTGCCGAGGCTTCAGTGGCAGGGGACAGAGGGGACACGGGACAGAGAGTGGCTCCAGTACACAAGGTGTGTTGTAGGACACTTGGGTGGCTGCACTCTGAAAGAGTGCATCCATTTTTCATTATGCTCAGCCTTCACTGCTGTCTTGCTCTTCAGTATTCATGATATATAAACTCTCCAAGCAGAAGTATCAAATTATATGTTGAATTAAGTGCTGAGAAATTTGGATGCGTATCATAATTGAAGTACTTTTTTGACACACTACTAATGTCAGTTTCATTATTGGCAGTACTGGATCAAGAGATAATTATTAATTGGGATGCGAGGACAGCACAATGAAGTCTGTGAATAAGTGATGAGAATCTTCTATGGCTTTAATTTCATGTTTCAGCATTTGTCAGAATTTAAGATGTTTCTTATGCTCCCATGTATCTAAAAATAAATTTTGTGTGTAGCAAAACTTGAAGAAATGAAGCACACCCCTTGAAATAGCAAGTAAACTCATGGATAGAATTTATGCATGTCAAAGATGATGTACTTTTATTTTGTATGCTCTGCCTGTATTGTGATGAAGTGTAAATTGTATTTTTTTTTCTCTGGATAGGATAGAATGTCACTGGTTTGCTTTATCTTTTTTCTATATTTATTAATATCCTGATGACATCGGGCTGAGAGTCATATATAAAAACACCCATCTTAAATAAGTAAACATAATTTTAAATTTAAATATGTCAGAGGTACTGATAATTTCAGGTTTAATTGTAGAAATATTTTATAGCAGTTTTTGATTTGGAAAAAAAAAAGTCAATCAATCAATCAAATTTTATTTGTATAGCACATTTCAGCAGCAAGGCATTTCAAAGTGCTTTACATCATAACAAACATAAAAACACAAAGTCATGTAACATAGAATAAACAATCAAAACGTTAATTTAGACCGTCAAATTTATAACTTGTTAAGTGACATACTGCAGCTTTAAAGTGATCAGGAATCTAAAAGCATACACTGTCATCACAATAATGCAATGTGGAGACAAAAATCTTTTTTGTTTCACTCCAGAGTGTTAAGCAATTAACTTTTCCCCCATAAATCAATTATGGCTAATATGCTGATGTCTGAATAAGTACATAGAAGCAGTTTAAAATAGTCAGAACTATGTTGGAGATAGCAACAATGACTTAAATCTTAATTCTCAAACTGCATTAATGCAATTAAGTGGCCTTCAGACAGGGCTCTAGAGTCCAGAGGCAACAGAAAAATAATTATGTATATTTGAACCTACCTGCGCATTGGCTTTGTGTCCATGCACTGAAGAACAATATCTGATTCACGTCACCCTGTACAGACAGCAGAACAAATCACAATCTATTGTTCATCAAGGCTCAACATTTTTCTAAAACTTAAATGCAAATAGTTTCTGCATTTACATTTTCTCTTGGAAACGCATGCCATATTTTACATTCTTTTTTTTTTTTTTTTACAACCCTAAAGAGCAGGCCTTTGTAACGTAATGCTATCAAATTCATCTCCATTAAAAAGAAACCTTCCTGACCGCGCTCGTCATCTGTTTAGCACATTTTGTCGTTATGACATGTCTTTTGTCAGCATTAAAATTCTTCTTTACAGTTCTGTTCTTGCGTCAAAACAATATAGTTCTAGTCAACAGCAGCAGACACACAAAGTCCAGTCAGATCTGGTCTTCATTGAAATATTAAGCCCCAAAAAAACTTTACAACATTTATTAACTGCAACGTTTAACCAATAACAAAGAAGTTTGAAGTGTTGATATGAGGTACGATATGATGTTTTATTCATAAACTACCATAAGGCACCGCCGTAATCATCTTAAAAACAGCGTGCAAATTTAAAGTTACAGCAGATTGACAAATGAAAGACCCAATTTGGATGAGTGTATATTAAGGACTTTGTCTATAGCTGAAAGTACTTCAAAGTATGGCATCAAGAACAACGGGAGATTTGTAAATTTCTGAATATTACAGAAAATTGTCTTTTTTCAACCGCAAATAAGGCGTCGTAGCCTCGTAAAAACCAGCCCCTTGTTTTATGCTTTGCTTCGTACAGAGCACTGAAAAGAGATGAGAAACTGCAGGAAAGCAATGACCAGGCTGAAGACATCTCTGAAGAACAACATTCTATCTATTTATGGTAAAAGAAAATAATTTTAAATGGGAAACGAAACTCAGGTAAACTTTACTCTTGCCACTACAACATTTGTTTATCGTGCTAAAACAAGGGGAAGGATAAATTATTAAAATGTCAACACAGACAACAACATAGACATTAATCTTGTCATTTCACCCATCTTTGTGTTTAAAAATCACTTATAAAATGCCCCTAGTATCAATTAGTCATAGTTTAAAATTCTGTGATAGTGTATCAAGGTACTTTATGGGGACATTTCTAAAAATTTATTGTACTTGAATTTAAGCAGCGTTTGCATTGTGTACATGTATGAAATAACAAATGCAGTTCATAAACTCTGCATTTATGTACAACAGTTTTGATTGTTCTCTGTTTCCTTTGTATGTTTAGGACCACAAAGGAAAACAAGTCAGTCGGATTTAGCGCATCTATTATCTCATTGCAGTAATGGTACTGAATAAGCCCCCTTAGAAATAAGATGGGGGAAAAAACATGTACATAAAAAACGCCCAGTAATATGAGATGCACTTTTTTTTTTTTTTTTTTTTTTTTTACCGACAAACGTAGCTAAGCTAACACAGGCTAGTAGTTTATCTAAAATGTGCAAAACAAAAAGCTATCAATGAAATATCGGTCATTTTCAGAGTGCACAAAATGTTACTGTATAAATATGGTTTTGGTGACTATCTAAAGCCGATGTTTCTCTTAGAAAACTAGAATAAACGAAGCAGCACTTGCTGACAGACGTTGATTAACTTCCCCAGTATTTGGGAGAGGCTAAGATCAGGAGCTAGCGTTATAAAAAGCACTTCCCCGCTACATGTCGTCACTGTATAAGAGGCAACTTACTACAGCCAGATAGTTTGATTGCTATTTGAAGCAGACCTTTATGAGTTAGCGTACAAATTCATACATATGTGGCCGCTTGCGCCTTAGCTGTAGACTAGGACAAAACCTCACTGTGTGCAACTGTGTGCCAAGGTTTGTATAAGCTATTTGTACACGATGTAACGAAGAAATTAAACACAATACGCTACAGAGGTGAGCATTTTTAAGAGGGGGGTTTACCTTATATTTCCATCCCAATGACTGAGAGAGAATAAGCCTTGGAAGATAGTGTTTACAGTTCCCAACTGCTGATACCCGCTGAAGCTTTTCCTCCTTGTGAACTGCGCATGCCCAATGATAAAACCCCGCTTCCGGATATGTTTTCAAAATAAAACTAGGAGATTACGTAATCTTTTCCAAGCATCAGAAAATTCTATCAGCGAAAACACGCAAAACATACACGAAGGGATATGGAGAAAGGGGATGCATATATTTTACAATGAAATGTGGTCATAAAACATTTGTTTTTGTCTAAAGATGTGAACATTTCCTTTAAGATAGAAACTTCGGTACTCAAATTAAATTTTTTACTCTCACAATCCACCAGAGGGCGCTAATTTCCATGGGATTTCTTTACGTAGAGTGTTGTCATTTTTATTTTGCCATTGCTGATATATATTTACTTATATCAGGATTTGTCCTGAACCTTCACGGTCTCAATTTATTTTTCTTCTTTCTGTATCTTTACCTGTTCTGTATTTCTAATTTGTGATGGTCCATAAAATGTCATTGAAAATATACAAATCAATTTATTACATTTTATTTTACTTATTCTGTATATAAAATAATAAAATAATATCAGTTCCATGTGTTTTTAATACACTGGATGTAATCTACGAAATAGGTTAGAGACTTTTAATATGCAAAGATTAACAAAAAGTCAAGATTATTTTATGCCCACATTTTTATGTTAAAGACCATCTTTTAGAAAACAGCGTGAATTATGTTTGCGTAAACATTTAGTGCTTCTCTTAAGCATTGTAAAAACATTTTTGTACATACAATGAGATATGTTTTTAAATGGATATTATGTCCACACACTTATTACTATAAAACATTCTGTCTTTCAAGTTCAATCACAGTGGAAGATCTGATTTTACATTTTTCAGTAGTTTTTCTGGTGTTGAGGTTTTTATTCAAACTACATCAGTGGTACATTGAGTCATTTTTATCAGACTAACACTTGATATCTTAACCATGATTTTCATGACTTGACTCAACTAAGTATAACATATGAATATTTGATAAATATTTCTGAATCCAAATTACTCTTTAATAAATTAGTATTTACTTTATTATTTTGCAAATACTCAAGTTTGCAAACTAGATCGTTGGCTGTATTGAAGCAACAGAGCTTTTAGTGAAAATACATTATTTTCACAGCTGCATTCTTAGGGAAATTTAATTTATAAAAACAACTAATTTGATTTTTTTTTTTTTTTAAATTTTAAAAAAAGATTTAACCCAGTATCTCTGATCCAGTGTAAATGTCATTAAATACCCTGTATGAATTGTGATGGCTTGAGTACATGTCACCTGCTAAAAAGAGCTTTTTCACATGGAAACGATGTTTTAGCCATTCAGCTTTTGGTCTTCATTTTGCACACTTTAAATCTGGATGCATAGACTATCAGACGGGGCTACACAAAATTAGAAATTCAATAACAACACTAAGTAATGTGATGACAAGAAAAGACGTAATAATTTGTGACAGTTTTCTTTTCTTCCACATCCATGCTTCCATTACTCCGTGACATTTAACCTTTTAAGCAATGTCATTTGTGTCCACTGCAACAATCTGCAGCCAAAGAGCCTGTTCAACTGAGTGAACATAACATTAATATATATAATGCAAATATTTGACACTTGTAAAACACTAGCCAACAGTTATAGCACTCTAAAACAATCTTTGCCAAATAAACAGAGCCTAAATTTATTGTTCCACTAATTGTTCATGCATTGTTCAGACCTACATTTTTAAGAAGAAAAACAGAAATTCAATTTTCTCCTCATGTACATTCTCCAGTGGTTTCAATTTGTAATGCGACATAGTTCAGTAACTGCTGACACAGTTTTAATACGAAGAAAAATGAAACCATTTAATTTCCACATTGTAACTGCTGACATTCTCTTTATATTCTTAGCAAAAGCAAACTTATAAAACTAAAGTAATTTTATGTTCAATAACAAAGTGCCAGATTTCATATATTATGATAAATTAAATATACAAAAATTCATAACATACATATAAACAGAAGTTTCATCTTGAAAACATTAGTATTTTAATAACTTCTCATGTGACTCCATGAATAAGTTAAATTAATCCATTAACTTTACCAGTTTGTTCTTTCTTTTTACAGTGACCAAGTGATATTGGCAGTTTAGTGCTCTTATCTTATATGGTAGTTACCCATTCACCCCTTACACACCTGCAAAGACTTTTATAGACAAATAATTGATTTCCACTAGAGTATCTCTTCAGCCTCTTAGACTAATTTTCCATGTAATGGTATTCAGGAGTGGCTGATTGGGAGCTGTGTCAGTGAATTTGACATGAGCGGCTGAAGTAAAAGTTGGTCCGGAGTTTGAACTGGAAAAGTGAGAAAAAAGACAAAAACAATAAGTCAAAAGAAGCAGATTTAACTAGTGTTAACTTAAAAATTAGTAAACAAATCTGTCATTTATTTGTGATTGGCTTTTAATTTGCCAGATGTGGGTGTCAAGAAACAATACTGTTTATTTCAAATAAATAAATATTAGCCAAATCCAGTAAGAGGAAGACCATCATATGACATCTGGTTAAAATAGAAAGATCTGTTGGCTGTTTTTAGCAGTAGGAGTTTAGAATAGTGTTGAGGGTTTGCATAGCTTAATTACCTTCCATATAAGTCAGAGTAGTGAGAAGAGGTGTGTCAGGAGAAAGATAGGTTGTATATTGTAGATCCTCCATCAAAGGTGGAGTAAGCTGACTAGGACCAAGTGATGTCATCATGGTTGAAGAGGGCTGAATTGGGCCAATGTGTTTTTTTTGACGAGCTCGGCAATTCTGAAACCAAACCTGAAGACGGGGAAATTAAGTTTATTACAGGGCAAGACATGTAGTTTGTTTTTGTTTGGTGTTATGACACCTTTCTTACAGACATGCATGTTTGTATCCTGTAACTTTATTTTGTTGTAATTCAGTGATCAAAAAAATTTAAAATTTTTAAAATTACCTGAATTACTCTGCGGCTAAGACCTGTCCTCTCTGCCAGCCTCTGCAGAGTCTGAGCATCTGGGTTATTATCTTTAGCAAACTGGGTTTGCATCACCTACAGAGTGACAAAGAAAGTTTTAGTAAACACTTATCAGACTTTATTGAAGACATACGGTTAATCTGTTTTCATTAAAGGACAAGCTAGACAGATCTCTGGAGCTTGTGATTTATAATGCCAAGAGAGACTTCTGTTTGCATTCAGTATCACCAATAAAGAAATGCTTTGATAAAATATGATGCAAGAATTCAAATCTCCACATTTTGTGTGGAATTGTTGCCGTTCCCAGTAAAAATATTTGGGGTAATTAAAAAAAATAAAATAATAATAATAATAATAATAATAATAAGCATTTCAAAATGTCTTAACTGAGTGTACATTTTTAATGGAGGCATTGCATCAATTCTTAATTTTTCTCTATTCATGAGAAAATGGTTTCTCATGAAACCATTTTTATGGTTTCATGAGTGGTGGTCATGAGTCCACTGACCACTTCATGGTCAGTGGACCACAACTTCCAGGTCAAAGTACCTGTAACTGGTCAGCAGTGAAGCTGGTCCTGGCCCTCTTTGCTGGTCGGGGAATTGCACTTGGATCATCTTGGTTGGAGAGGTCATCGTCCAATTTTGGTTGCTCTTTAGAAGAAGACACAGCAAAATAGATCAATTGAAGGGAATGCAGTTACTCCCACAATCCATATCAATGCTTAGCATACTTGCAAGTTGAGCAATGTGTATTTATAATATTTATTGCACCAAATGTTATAAATATATATAGATTATCTTAAATACACAGTATTTAAGAGAATAAACTGTTTCTCTTATCTTACAATTCTTATCTTCTCAAGCATAATCCCATTTGCATGCTCACCATTCTCCTTAGAACGTTTGAGATTCTCCATCATTATGTCATAGTGACTTCGACAGAAGACCCTGTTCTCCACCAGTCCACATTCCTCTCCAGTAGAGAGCTGCCGCTTACATGAGGAGCAGGAGAAACACGCCAAGTGGAAGGTGCTTCCTCTTGCACGGCGCACCCAATCAGTGGAATGGATGTTCCGGCCACAACGTGCACAACGAGTGCCATACCTCCTAAATGAAAGAAAATAACAAGGCAAATGGTTGACATATTTAGCCATGTCAAAATTCCTTTTACACATGAGATGTATTTCACTTTTAGGCTTTCCTTTTAGACTGTTAATCAAGGAAACACAGGGACTTATTCATATTTTAGCAGCTAGGCTAAAAACAACAAAAATTTCAGCACTGTTTGCTATGATTTCTATGTGCAAACTTGTTTTTTATTGGACAAAAACAATAAAAATACAAATATTAGGCCCTGACATTTTAGTCACTTTAGTTTTCAGTATGCAATTTAAAATTTATGGGAACACAATTCCTGCCTCCTGATTATTTGAATGCACCAAACACATATTTGTGACTAGTCTAAACATCTCTTTGTTTTGCTACTAAAACAATATTGTTCAATGAAATTCTGAAAACAAAGACTGCTGGGACCAACACACCTGAAGTAGTCAAGTTTGCAGAAAACCTGCTTGTCTTTCACATAACAGCTCACATGTCGCCCCAGAGACGTTTTACATACACTGCATATGAGACATGTCACGTGCCAGCACAAGTCGTTCACCTGAATGATGGGAGAGGAGGGAATGGATGACACTTGAAATCAACAGTAGCCACACACTACAGGACAGAAAAAAAAAAAAGGTTGGACATACATAGGTTGGATTTGTTTAGGGCAGAAGGGCTTTACCAAAATAATTCACTACTGACTTTTTCTAGGATACCAAGAGAGATCAATATCAGCAATGATGGCAGTGAAGGAATGATTCGGACCTTGAGAAGGTATCTGTCCACAATTTCTTGCCCACAGGAGGCGCAAGGAATCTTCACCTGGTGGGACGTAGATGGAGGGACAGATGGCAAGGATGAAGACGAGAGAGAGGAAGGAGAGTAGGAGTCTTCTTCAAAAATATCATCAGCCCCAGAAGAACCCTGTTGGGGACAAGTAATCACAGATTGTGAACTTTGAATAAACAATTATGAGACAGAATACTAATTTATTCATGGGGTTGTAGCCACTGAAAACACTGAAGAAACTAGTTTATTTTATTTGATGAGTGCTCTCCTAGTTTCTTTTTTTTTTTGCACTCTTGAAGAAGCAAAGCTTAAGAAAATAACTTCTGATGAAATCAAGAACAATTTTATCTCCAGAATTGGAACCATAATAAACAGACATTAGAAGGCAGTAACTAAAGTGATCTACACAAACCACACACTGACAAAGGAAAACACACACAAAAATAATTGTGTGAAAATATGTATCTATCTGACTTTAAAAATACATTAAGAAAATTCAGAATTGAGAAATTTTCAAAAATATGCCATCATCCTCTTTAGCAATGTGGGCAAAATTGTATGCTTCAATCTGATTATTCAGTTGTTGAAGTCATCATATAACTAATTGATTACTAAACTAAGTGTTTAGTAATCAATTTAATTACTAAACAAAATCTTTTTTTAATGTCTATATTGAAGCAATTTTATTGAGTCAGTTTATTTCAAAAACTGGTTGAAACTAACTTACCTCCTTTAGCTGTGAGATTTTCACATCCTCCACCCAAAAATATTTTATTTCTATCCAAATAAAATGAAAACATTGCAAGATTTTCATTAGCTTAAATAAATAATCCAAAGATGGAATGTTTAAAACACTTTTTTTTTTTGATAACTTGAATAATTAAGACTTTTCAACAAGCCCTGTTTCTGCTGTGTTATTTTAAAAAAGAAACAAAAAGCAATGAAGATTTCTACAAAAATGTACTAAACATAAACGTGTGTATGTCATTTTTAACTCTTTTTTTTTTTTTTTTTCCACCAGGACTGTAATTTACCCTTTCTAATTGATAGATTCCCACTTATGTTGTCTTACATTTGACTCTTTGCACAGTTTTAAATACTAACCCATTATAGCCATTGAAACTAAGATTTTCATTTTTTGATTTTTTTTTCTGAAGCATTTTAAACACCATATCCCAAAATAAGGTACTTCAAAAGCTTGAGGAAGTCTATGTCAGAACCAGTAATACTGAAATTTATATAAAATAGGCCTTATCTCTTCATTTAATTAGTCTGTTTTTATTTTTGAAACGAGTTTAAAAGTTTTATAGCACAAGTTCTTGGAGTACAATTAAATTAAAACAGAAATCAGGAAAAGTTAAGAACCAAGTCTGTTTATCAAGCATATTGATAGCCTAATTATCTATTAAAGTAAAGTAAAGCAAAAAATAAAAATAAAAATAAAAACCCCAACTAACTCAAATATCTGTAACTTTGTGTGGTTTTTCCAGGAGCTCTGGCATGCGAGCCACGCAGTCCGTCCTTAATCCCCCCCTCGGTCTCTCTCACCAAATATATAGGGAGAAAGGCCTGTTAATTTGATATTGAAAACACCTACTGTGTCGTAAAAGGCGTTCTCCTGCTGCAGCTGAGAGAAAATCTCCTCCGCTGTTAGCGCATCTCCCTCCGACATGGTGCGAGCCACGAGTCCAGAGGACGTATCACCCGAAATGAACATGTAAACTGACGTCCTCCTAATATTTCCTGGTCGCTTACATTAATAACGACCCATAGTGGGAAACGAAGAAAAAAAAAGAATTGAAAGTGCTTGTTGCTGTCGTTTATTAACAGTAAGTAAAGGCCATTGTTTTGGTTGAGACGTTGGCCATACAAACGGCACTTATTTGGTTATTTATTTTATTTATTTATTTCATTTTATTTTTAACCAACTCTCTCATTAAAAACGAGAACTGGCGTTCAATGAACCGGTTCACGCGCAGCTGAGTCTGTTTATCACTGATTGTGCTCGAGCACGCACGTGCAGCCAATAGCCGGAAGGTGTGTTCACCTGGTCAGATTTAACGTTGAAGACGTTCAGTCCTCTCTAACCCGACATAATCTCACTATTCGATTCCAGAGATTATGCATATCTGTTGACATGTATTTGTACTTTAATTTATATGTCCTTTATGTGAACGTGATGCCACACATAAGCACCTATGACTTACATTTGAAAACGCCGACGTGTTTCTACGTTGTTGTTTTTTACTGAAAGAAAACAATGGCAAAAACTTTAAATAAACCGTAATCTTGCCCACTAATGTGCTTAATGTAAGGTCCGACAATATTTGTTCATGACATATTTTTTTATTAAATAGACGTTTTAAACTTTTTGAGAACGTTGTTTATGTATTGGCCTTTTTTTTTTATTGGTCATTCTCATCCGCTATATAGCTGTTATTTTAGGTTATAACAGCAGAGTTTTGAATTAGTCACTAAATGTCTGGACGGCACAGTCAAACTATTAACAATACGACAACGACACTATTCTCCTATAGCAGCTATTAATTTAAGAAATACAGAATATAATATATATATATAGAACTATAATCCCACACACTTACCACGCTGTTAGAGTTGAACATTTTCAAGGAGCATCCCGTTCCGGCCAGATGTTGGCAGCAGACAGAGAGGCCGGTTTTCTCCTGCGACTCTGAATCTGACCCCGCCTGATGAAAGCCTGTCCAAGGCGCTGTTAGTTGAAGCTACAGTCCGTCAGGGTCCCGCTTATAGAAGTGACTTCCACTGCTGTAAGAGCTAAGATGTGTTTTGTCTTGGGATTTTTAAAAAAAAAAAAAAGAAAAGAAAAAAGAAGGTGAACCTCCTACTGTGGGGGCCTGAGCCCGCCTTCAGTTTCACATTTACAGTCTTCTCATCATAAGGAGGGAAATCAAGACTTTCTCCCCACTCTTTTGCTCAAATGCTCCAATAGAAGTAATTTTATCTCAAGATTGTATGGGACCAAAAGTTGAATTATTTGGGATATGCTTCCAATTAAACCTATGCCAGCTGACTGGACAATAGCAAGGGCTTCACAGGGACCTTAGGTTTCCAGGGCCTCAAAATGTATTTATTTATTTATTTATTTTATTCATAGACAATATTTTTATTTGTTTTCAAACAAGTGAAAGCAAATATCACCGAGGTGTTTTTAATTTTATGGCATTTCCATTGATAATGACAATGTCACAGCCTGACCTAGCTCTGAAGAACATAAAATGTGCCGAATATTATGTTTCATTTGTTTGTAATTGCCTTTTGTTTATTTCAGTGACATGCATTGAAACTTTACATGCTTTGGTTTATTTTTGGGTGTCTGATTAAGATATTTCTAAATTCAGATTACATAATTTTCACATTAAGCAGTACACAGTAAGCCCAACAGAATAAACCTTCATAGAGGCAA
Organism: Poeciliopsis paucimaculata; assembly: GCA_903067055.1. Classification (NCBI taxonomy): domain Eukaryota; kingdom Metazoa; phylum Chordata; class Actinopteri; order Cyprinodontiformes; family Poeciliidae; genus Poeciliopsis; species Poeciliopsis paucimaculata. Next base: position 15,738 of record CAEGAD010085236.1, on the reverse strand, counting down.
ATAAGGTGATGAACAAAGACATCTGGAATGACGTACACAACGGATGTTTCACACATGTGAATATTCTGGAATTATTCTGGGTTTTATGAGGGTTTGTTTTATTTAAACGAAAGATTAATTTTGGAAAACCTCTATTATTAGGCGGATACGACTTAAAAACACTTAAGTTGGTGTGTATTGTTTTGCATTTGGATTTATCAATTATGATTCACCTATTTGATGTGATAGTCTTGTGTTGGATGCAATATTTTAATCCACACTCTGAGAGTTAGAGAGCAGGGACTGCCTTTCTCTGTTCGCAAAGCATTAAAGAGCTCTGCAGTATTATGACAGAGGCTGGTGCAGATATTCAAAGTTAAACCTTAAACTTTAATAGATGGCTTTTTTCAGATAAAAATACTTCTCATACCCCCCAAACACACAAAAACATATAATCATCCTTTCCTGTGCGATGCATTTAACTTAATGTGCTCCATTTGACTCTTATCAGCATGTGTCATCTTTTCCTCTGCTGCCACTAGGGACCTTGTGAAACAGCACAGGTCTCAATTTGGAGGCTCAATTCTATTTATTTAGACATCCACACCATCTGACTCTCATCAGAAAAAAAACATAAACTTGGCTTCGTTTTAAAGTTATGCTGCAGAAGAGCAGTTGAACAAATCCTTCAAGCTGAAACTATTTATGGATTAATATTTATAAAGAACCTGATAAGACTAATCATTTTCTCACTAAAATAGTTTGTGTCGTTAAACAAAACAAAAAAAACAACATTAATAAAAGAAGAAATTAATCCAGCTTAATTTCAGACACAACCAGCGCTCCATTTTTCACAGTTTAAGAACTGCTGAATTGGATAATTTTATTGTTATGCTCTGATGAACTCCTGTTTCAAGTAAAAAGATTGAAGTGAGGACATGACAACATTTTTCTCTATTTTAGATGGCTACTTTGTAAGAATTGAAGTGAAAACTATTGGCAGTTAAAGAAAGGAGTCCAAATGCATGAGGAAAAATAAAAATTTAAATCACTTTATGAATACAGAAAGGTTGAGAATCCCTTTGGGTCTTGTCTGTGTTTTTGACATTCAATACCTCAGGCCCTCTGTAACTGGCCCTTTAAGATGAAATTTAGTAGCTTGGCTAAGGGGCAGTGGGTATGTTTGACCTCAGACACAAAAATGTGAAACAACCTTTAAAGCCAATTTAAACACATCGGCACTAAAACATATAAGAGTTAAATCAGAGGCTCCAAATAGACAGCAAATCTTACATACAACTTATAAAAGTTGTATGTAGCGGCTTATCTCTAGAAAACAATGAAATGCCTGACACAGAGTGAAGGGTTAAACTGAAAAGCCAGGCAAGTGTAAAATTTAAACAACAAAAGAAAGACGTCTCCCTTTTCCTACATGTTATATGTAACTTTTACTTAACACCAATCATCTTCCCATCAAGTCTGTCATGTCACTGTTGACACCAATTTCGCCGCCATGTTTCACCATGTGGATGGTGCGTTCCAGGTGGTGTTAATAGAAAATCTTTAATTCTGGCAACGCTTTATTATGATGGTAGTAGGCTGACTTAGCGACAGACTTTATTTGGTTATTAAAATTCATTCTCTGCTCATAATTATGCATAGATCTGCATCTGATCTGTGCTCCTTAGTCCCATCAAGTCTTAGTTGAAGTTGAAAAGACAATGACTTATGTCTCTGTTCCATTAAGTTGGTCAAATTTCTGACCCATCCATTTGTGAAAATTCTGGATTTCTCAGATAGTTGGAGTCATTTCTTGGCAATCATAAGTTATTGCATGTAACATCCACTTACTTTGATGACTTGTTCTTGTAATGACAGTTAAAAATAATATCATTACCAAAAAAAAAAAAAAAAACCCTCTGCTGTTTTCTAGACTTTAAACTGCTTATCACTATGATGTCAAGGTTCGTGACCAGTGGCAGTGTTTGTTTCTGGGTTTGGTTTCCCTCCTCTTTTAAAAAAAACAACAAAAAAACATCCTAGCATCCTAAAAACACAGTTTTGTTTGCAGCAGTTGCTTTTAGTTTGGTCATGACATGCAGCGGCTTATCTCGCCCTTTGGAAGTGTGACAGTCCGGGTGTGTCACCGTCTCCGTCTGTGTGTGTGTGTTTGTATTTATGTGGAAGTGCATCTGAGATCACTAAGCTTGATGCCAGGAAGAATCACTGGTGAAAGATTGGACTTGTGTGTGCACGCTTTCTCCTGTGTGTCTTTGCCCAGTGCAAGCTTTCCCTTGATTACCTGAGCTCTGACAGAAAGTGTGTGTGGCAGTGATGGCTTTGAATGGTGCAACATAGCATAAAAATGGGGATCTTTTTACTCTTCACAAATTGACACAATGGAAAATATTAATTAAGACCAGAACTCCAGCGATATTACTGAGTTGCTTAGAAAATCTAACTGCAACTCCTCTTAGAAGCTGTCTATTTTACATGTGCAATGTCTCTTGTTTTCTTTACCCCTCACAATCTCCTTTTTCATCTCCGTTCCAGAAGCCCATCACCATAACAACCACAGTAAACACCAAGGGGTTTTTGGGTCTTGCGCTGCCATAAAAAGTGAAACTCCAGCAGGGCCTGTTTGGATGAGAAGCAGTACCACATCTGGACTACATAAGCTTCAGTGGCCAGTGACATTAGACTTCTACTCTACACAGTGACACAGCCAAGACTGTGAGGAGAAGATGCTAAAAAAAAAAAAAAACACTTCAGAAAGAATAAGTTTTGTTGAAGATTGAAGGACTTTTATTAAATTTAGAGATCACGCCCACTTGTGGGAGATTGCAGGAGAATCCTTGATCAGAATGGAGATGTATCCCATTGAGCATGTTCTGTCTCTCCAGGGTCTCCTTCCAGTGACATGTGTTGTAAGACCTCCAAAGAGAGCCACCAAGGATGCATTCCTATCAGGGTAATGAGTACCAACTCTGCTTTTGGAGATTACGAGACAATAATCTCCAAAGGAATTATTGCATCTATTTTAGGGGGATGGGGGGAATATGATCAGCTGGGTCTTTGTTCATTCCCCCTCAGCTCCCCTGAGCCCCAATGGGGAAAAAAAGCTATTGTACCTTTTGATTCTAGTCTCAATATAGTCAGCATTTTGCAATGAAATATAATTGAAAACGACACAATTTTACAGATCTGTCCACTGGGATTACAAGTGTTTGAGCTGACTTGCAATTGTTTCTATAATGTTATACCTGATTTGATATCAGCTTTTTTCAATACTAACCTTCATCGAAAGGATGACGGTAAGAGTACACGATGACAACAACAAGGAAAAGTGTTGTTTGTTTTTTTTTGTCATTTGTTATGGTACTAGGAAAACATTCCTTTTAGTCGTAAAACTCTAAGCGCCGGTCGATTTCCCTCCTCTTTGTTTTAAGGTTTTGCTCTGATCACGAGAGCGCAACTTTATCTTCAAAGCTGGGTCTGTCAGCTGACTGACTAACACAGTTAAACAAACTCCATTCTCTTTTAAAAGCCTGCTGTTGGTGTTGACACAACACTTTCATCTCATTTTTGTATTTTCTCCTGGCAAACGCACATATGTTACAGTAAAGAGTGTGTGCTGGATTCTTTCAAGTGCTTTGCTGAAGGATCCACAACAGACATGCAGTCCAGTTAAAAAAAAAAGAGACGCTTTTTCAAGTAAAGGGTTTTCAGGTTTGAATTGTTCTGAAATTACGTGAACTTAAGCTCGTACCAAAGAACACATCACAGATTCCCCCATTTCATTATTTTTGTCCTGAAGATGAAGCCAAAAAGTTGTAGAATGGCCAAGTTTTCTCCCGAAGCCTTTAAAGACTCCAATAACGACAAAAGTGGAGTGGAACCAATGAAGGTTGATCCAGATCTTTGATAAAGATATTTTTAAAAACCGTGAAAGGTTAAACACAACTGTAGTGCATGACACCTGTTTTAAGATATAGCTGGTTTTAATTTGGCTGAAGTCTAGTGAACTGTTTTTTAATTGATGTTATAATAAGAAATTCTGAATCCAACACATTGCATTCAATTACTATAGTCTGTAAAGGAAAAATGCTCTACTGGCTATCTTTCTTTAAAATCCATAGTTGACATGCTATATTTCACTGAAGAGATGAGTGTGATATTCCTGCTCACCCTCAGCTTGGGACCTTGTAAAACGTGACCTGGAGATCAAAAGCAACGTCTGTCAGCCTGCTGACTAATGCTGCTAAAATCCAAAAGCTTTGACTCAGTTCTGTTATTAGGAAGCTTTCATCACTTCATCTGCTCGGACACTACTGTTTATCAAATCATATCATAATCACAACAAACTCCTTTGAATCTTAAAGTGGACTTCAAAGGTGTAATAGGCATAGTTTTGCCTGATTCTTTTCTTTCTTTGTCGTCCCTTGATGTCTTTATTTACTACATCTGCACTTTCTTCCGCTGTTAATATTTTCTGTGCTTCCAATTTCCTTCCTCTATTCTCTTGCCCTCTCCTTCTTCTCTGTCTCATTCATTTTTCTTCGCCTCATTCACCACTTGGCTTCACTTGCATCTCCCCCTCTCTGCCCTCCGCCGTCTATCTGTCCCTCCATCTCTCCCTTCGGTTCTCTCTGATATGTCTCTGGGTTTCCTGTCCTTTGTGAAACCCTCCTTTCTGTCACATCTTGTTTTCCTCATTCTGTCCTGTTTTAATCCAGCGCCCGCCCCTTTGTGCAGCAGAGTCACGCTATTGGAGGAAACGGGTGAACAGTGGCTGCTGAGTGACAGGCTATTCTGAGCCGACCGTGGAGGTAAACATGGGGAGGTAATGGAGGTAAACGTCCGGTTGCTTGGCTGGGTGGTGCACAAACAATAGTCCAACAGGTTCAAGCTGGACGGTGACTCAGTCACAAGAGTGTGTGCGCGGTGCCTGAACATATTAAATATCATTTAAATACTTACCAACCACTTTATTTATTTATTGCTTAACGCCAGAAATCACTGCGACAATCACATGACTGCAACGCAATGCATTTAGGTACCTAAAAGTGTTCAGGATCCACTTAGCTTCAGAAGCTGCAACAAAGGGGACTCAAAAGACGTGAACATAATGTCACTTGTTGGTGCCGGGTGAAACTGCGTATCCCCTGACAGTCACATTTACAGAGACTGGTGTAAAAAGAAATAATCTCCAGTGAGCTGCAGTTGTTTGGACAGAAAATCAGCTGGCTGATTGTTGTGCACTGTTTGTCGTATATTGAACATATGGTTCTTTCAAGTATTTGCTTTTAATTTCTTTTTACTCTTTTTTGTTTATAGCTATATATTTTTATTATTTTATGCGAATTGAACAATATAATGTCCCTGTGGGAAATCAATAAAGTAATCTAGAATCTTATTTTTCTCATGGTGTTTCAGCATCCTCTCCAAACAAGCTAGGGCAACCAGGGCTTTCAAGCTGGGTGTGCATGTGTGCCTGTATGGTTATTATGGGATTCATTTTATTCTTATCAGGGTGTTTATGTTATGTAAGTTGCAGATGACAAAACCTGCAACCAAAGATAGTAAGTGCAGCCTTAAGAACTTCCTTCAGTACCCACTTCAATCAAAGACAAATAAAAAGATAGCACTCAACAAAAATAGAAAGAAATGTCTTCAGATGTGTCTGTCAGCCTAAATAATTATGTCAGTCTGAAGGGAATTTGGGTAATAAATGTATATCTCTCTTTTGTTTTCCTCTGTAGGACTTTTAGGATTTTTAAAGACCTGAATTTGCCGGTTGGTTTGATGAATTCTCCAAGGTAAGCGCATCCATTTATCTTTGTCCTGTTTTGTTTTGAAGCTTTCTTTCCAGCCCTTCATTCCATCGTGGTATGATAATTTTTATCTATGTGTGCAAACAGGCAGCAGACTGCTACTTTTAAAATGTAAATATGGGTCCGCTAGCGTGTGTGGTTCTACGTTTGTGGAAACGTGTCTTTAAAGTGGGTATTCTACATACACGCACACACACACCCACCCACCCCCGCACACGCAGGCCCGCACACACACACCCGCACCCCCACCCACACACACACACTTACAGCCACACAAACCATGGTGCTCAGTGGGATGTTTTGCCTTTTGTATGGGATATCGTGATGTTATGGCTTGTTACACTTTAGAAGATGCAGGTGAGCTCAAAATGAAATGCATGTTTACACCAGAGCCATAGCAATATTTCCAAGCATTTCAAGTAAATCAAAGAAATTTCTGGGTGCTTAAATCAAATTGTCTGATTGGTGTAGAGATGGTGGAGCAGAAGTAGTTTTTTTGTTTATTTGTTTTTTATCTTGTGATGTGTGCGTTGGTCAAGGACAGGGGTGTTAATTCTGTTCATTGAGAGCTACTATTCTTCAACTTTTAGATGCATCCCTTCTCCAACACACCTGAAACAAATACATGGCTCAATAATGGGGATTTATATCAGTCATTCCATTCAGGTGTTGTAGCAGGAATGAATTTAAAAGTTGGAGGATATTGAGGATGGATTTAAGGAAACCCAAAGGGCATTTATTGTTGGGAGGCCACCAGTCTGCTTGGTGCCATTTTTCCTGTGCAGCTGTTGTCTGCAGAGAGACTTTGCAATTTTTTGATTGCAGTTGCTTTGTTTTGGCTTTTGTTTGGTTTGCAAAATGATGGCAGATCTATGACTATGGGCAGTGGTGAATTCGCCCTTTGCCCTTAGATGGTCTGCTTCTGTCCACCAGTGTTGGGGTGTTTACTAACGAATTTGGGGAGCTGGTCCTGTCTGGGTGGAGTACAATCCTCCCACCCTTATTGTGGGCACACACACATCATACAACACAAACATCACTGATATATAGCCACAGGTGAAATAACATTGTTACACAAGTTAACTAAAGTAGCTCTTAATTCGTCATGTCTCTGCGTGTTTTGCAACAATTTATGGAAGAGATTTTCAAAAAACAATGGGTGTAATAGTAGTAGGACCTTCACAAAAGGCTGAGGTGGGTGAAGGTGTCAGTTTAAAGTTCATCAGTCAAAACCCCTTAAAATGAATCAGACATACTTTCTTTTCTGTGTCTGGGGGCGTTAAGTCACGTGGGGCACACACACACACACGCACAGGAAGTGTGTGAGGCCCTGTCTGTCTGGCAGGCTGCAAGATGATTCTCTGCTATTGGACCGCTTGTTAATCTATTCACATTTCTGGCCAACGTAAACCAACGTCTAGAATTACACAGAGATTCAGACATGCAACAAGTTATGCTCACTCACATTCATATCTGTGGTTCATTTACGACATGTAACTAAGATCAACCAGAGATCCTCATAAGATGATTACCATAATGACTATAGTGTGACTTATGACGGACTTATTGCTTTTGGTTGTGTGCCTGGAATGCATCATATCCACACGTTTCATGCCCCAAAGCCTTTACTTTACACAAATTCAGTAGAACAAGATTGCGGTATTCATGAAAACGGTGAAATGGGTACTGCATTTACATTTATGTCTGTATGAGGGGGGAAAAAATTCAGACTGTATTTGCCTTAATAGATTTACAGTTCACACTGCTGCAGGCAAATTCTATGCAGATGTTAGCATTTATGTGGCATAGTTAGATCCTGACTGGAATTTTTTTTATTTTATTTTATTATTTGTAGATATGAAGTCTGACTTCAGGCCAAAAACTTTTGGCACTCCACAAAGGAATACAATCCCTTATTTAGCTTGTGCAGTAAGATGGTAAAGTAGTGAGGAGAAAAATAAAAAAAAAACCTCTGTGGGAAAGAGAAAGGGCTGAATGTGCAGTACAGCGTTGTTGACCATTATTCTCTGTTGTTGGCTGGGAAAACTGGTGGAGTGCTGTGAAAATCATGGCATGCTTCATACTTAAATCTACTTCTTCAGCCTCACGTGTTCCCTTTTGCTGTCGCAACATATTCTCTTTTACAAATCCTTCCATGTCAAAGCTGATATCTTTTATCTGGACACTTTATTTTTCATTTAAAGTAGAGTTTAAATGAAACTTTTCTCATTAGCAAAGAAGAATAAAAATTGTGAATGCCACATTTTATTATTCGGTTTGATTCCTGAAAAATTCAATTATATCATTATATTATTAATTTAAAAAAAAAAAGTGCTCGGTATCTTTTCTTTTAACTCCAAGTATATTTGTTTAACAAGGAGCAAAAGTGTTAGATCATAGCGATAGCTGCTGGTGCTGTTGATGTTGGTGTCACTTCTGAAATTCAAACCACACATCAGGGCCCATGTTTAGGAGGGAGTGGATGCGGAGGGAGAAAAGTGTAGACCAGGGGTTAAAAGCAGACATCTGAACCTCCTTGGAGTGTTTACATAGTGGTGGTAGGATATCCTGCTACATGATGAAATCGTTACTAAACTGCCTGTGTGTGTGTATGTGTGTGTGTGGCTGTTGAGTGACCATGCCAAAGGTTAAGACTCTTTGCAGAATAAAACTGATACTGGGGAGCAGCTCTAGACCCAGTTGGTGTCATGATCTTTGAAAAGGTGAACAGACTAAAGGCATTTCTCATAGTTGTGATTTTTGTTGTTTTACAACTACAAATAGTTACGGTCACTGTAAGTCTTTGGGTTTGTTTCTAACATTATCACCAGCAGCATTTGCGTATGATATATGCAGATTTTATGTAAATTTCAGCCTTATGAGAAATTATATTTGTGTCTACGTGTTCAACGGGAAAGGAAAGGCAAGTTTATTTATACACCATCATCACAAAAATAAATTCAGTGCCGTGCATCAAGGAAAAGAGAAAAATGTTAATGATCTCGAACACGTAGAAATATTGCACAAAGAAGCACAGAATGAAAACAGATTGAGGAGGAAAATTTAAATCCAAGTTCATTTCTGAACTTCTCTTCAATTTCACACTTCAAACTGGCTCTTCATTAGCCATATTATTTGAACTAAATGTCCAATGTATGTATTTGAAAAATGAATTAAACCCTGATTTAACAGAACCAGCAGCAAAGTTCTGCATGGTCCGTACTTGAAAAGCAGATCAGAAATGTATTTCAACCTAAGTCCATAGAGAGCCTTATAATAGGACTTTTATCCTTTTTATTTACAAGAAGGCAGTACAGTAACCAAAGAGCTGATATTATTATGATTAATTTTTATATATATTTTTTTACTATTAGACTAGTAAAAACATTGTTGCAGAAGTCTAACCTACTGAAAATAAAGGCATGCATTAGTTTTTCCATCCTATTTTCATAGGTAATCCTTTTATTCTGGTTAGGATTTTAAGATGATGGTTAGAGTCGTTAGTTAAAGACCAAAATAGTAAGGTTTCTAGCATGATCGGTTAAAAAATTGCATTAAGTTGAAGGAAATTCATTTATATTTTACATCAACACCTCTTCCCTGAAGAAGTATACTGTTCAAAACTATATTTTATCACTAACATGACAGTCCCTTCCCATATCAGGAAAGCCATTTGTGTTGATTTTTTTAGCAAGCAAAAGATACAATTTATTTTATTTGCCAAGAAATTGTTGGTCATATAGTGATTTAGATTTAAGATTTTAAAGACTTTATTTAGTTCTGCAATATGATGTAATTTGCCCCGTCGGCCACAAATCTTTTGACGTCAACAGAGTAACTCCATTTTAGCGCCTTACTTTGAAAGGCTCATGTTGAACTGATCAAAGAAATCCTGTCAAGCTTTAATCTAAAACAATGTAAGCAAAGACCTCAAATCCTGTGTGTAACGTGTGTCTGGCTCTGTGACAACATTAAATTTAGTAACTATCAACCAATGCTGACGCATGGAGGATGTTGGTATTCCTCAGCTCTTTCTGCAACACTAGCCAACAGGAAAACCAAAGTATTCATGTGCTCCTTTAATCTTCACTGTTAAACCATTTCTATTGTAGTATTTTCATATCCAATCAGAAGCACAACACGGGAAACGACATTGGTTCCTGCAGCTGTTCCTACATCTTGCGCAAACCGCTGTCTATGCAGTAAAATGTATAACCTTCAGTGCGCATTAGTACTAATTAAGTACATGCCTTTGTATTTATCTCTGCGCATTGCACAAGTCTTTAACTACACCAGCTTAAATTGATGTGACTATTGGGATGTTGAGTGTATCTGAGCCAGGAGTGTGTTCATAAACGGGTTTGCTTTGTGTGTAGTGCAGTTTTATTGTGAGACCTCACTGTTGTTGATGAGGGGAAATAACACATTTTGGAGTTTAAATACTTTATCAGCTGATCATTTATTTGCCGCTATAGCAGAGTGTTTTGGGTTATTATCGTGTTGCATCCAATGTTGCTCAAGGCCAAGTTTCTCTGCAAGTTGTCTACAGAGGAGCACTTCGGTTTTGAGCAGCCACATCCTAACTAAATTGACTTTAATATCCACTTACAGCACATTTGCACTAGCAGTGGAAGCCCATGTGAATTTTAATCTTAATTTTATGTTTCTAGTTGAAAGGAATGAAACTCAGAGGGCCGTCTTCTGCTGCTGTAACCCATCAGGTTTCAAGAATATGTAGGTTTTATTTGACTCAATATTACTTTTATATTGTCTCGAACTTGCCTCCGTATGTTCTTCTGACCTTTCACACCAACAATGCATTCTGTCCATGCAGCTACCACTCACTGGATGTTGTTGTTTTTTTCTTCTTCTTCTCTGTGTTTATTCTCCACATACTTGATAGAGCTCCTTGACCAGGAGCTTTGGAAATACAACAAATAAGGCACCTTCAAAGTCACTTAAATCTTCCTCAATCTGATGCTTAGTTTTAACTTTGAGTAAGAGGCCAAGTAAACATCGTTGTGGCCATGTAAATAGCTGTGTTATTTGTGTTAATAAGCATTTTAACAGGTGTACAGGAAAGATTTTTTATTTCTGTACTGTGCTGTGAACTTCCAGAAAGCATGGTTTTATTTAAAAAATTGTGCCACAGATATTTTGTCTATTTTCTACGATGTATTTAATGCGCTGCACAGCATAAATACAGCATATACATTCTGTTAAATTACATTTTAGCTACAGTCATTTGTAATACAACATTTTAAGAGGGTTGTGAATCACAGTACAGTGCAGGTTGTTTCCAGTCATGTTTTATCGGCCATCAGAATACATTTCCGGTGCCCGTGTTTCACTCGCACAAAGTCGGCATTACTGTTTGAAGGCAATACTAATGTTGTCCTTCTGTTTCTCTCCAAAGTAAATATGGACAACTTCAAGTTGCAAAGACAATAGCAGGCCAGCCTTTGCACATTTCCTTCTCCCATCTAGGAGGAAATTTTATATTGTCACCCTCTGTCTCTCGTCTCTGTGTGTGCGTTCAAGTAATGCACAAAAAGTGGAGAGGTGCTGAAAGCCACAGACGCGAAACATATTCAACAATGTGGTAGAGGCTCACTCTCGCAGACACGGAGCAAATGAGGAAACCAGAGCGACTGAACCGACGAAAGAGAGGGAGTAAAAAGCCATTTTTAAGTGGTCTGACTGACACACATCACCTGCGGGTACAGCCTTCTTCCATTTGTTAATTTAATAGCTGTTTTTCTTTTCTTTTTTCTTCAGCTGAAGAGTAAATTAAGAAATGTAGGTAAGGCCAATGGTGAATATCTTCACTAAATGTGACACATTTTGAAGCAAATATGGCTGATGGATGACATAAATGTTTTAACCCCTATCAATACCTAATCTCATGATTTTCTTTGGAGACCATGTTATAATAGCTTTCACAGCTACAGATTTATATTAGATTGCTAATCCCTGTTGAGTCCACTAGATGGTAGTATATGCATGTATATGCAGTAAATGGACTGTAGCGTCCTAAAAATTTTGCTTTTACATTAACTTGTTGTAAAAGCAACTCTCTAATGTGCACCAAATTATTTCAGCTTCCTCTAACTTAAAGAGAGGAAAATATAATTTCACTTCTGCCTTATCAGTTCGATTTGTTTTGATTCTGGTCCTAAATTTAGAAAAACACGTGAAATGTCTGTAATCTGGTTTTTATCACATTAAGAGACAAATGCTTCTCATCCATCAGATTACTTTTGATGCTTTCAGTACTGGGCCCAAAGAAATACAGGAAACCTTTGCTCATAGATGTTTACATGCACTACAAAGAGGCTTCTCCTAATGTTTTATACAATATTCACACAATATTCTACCACAAAGTGTTCACAGCAAGTAATCGCATCAAACCAACATTTGGTTTCATGTGTTCCTAGAAAGAACCAATTGTTATCCGTTTTCAGCTCAGAATTTTAATTACAATCTTTGGTATTTCTAATTAGCGTATGAGCTAATTCAAGGCTGTTGTGCCCACAGAATCACAGATCCTCCACCATACTTCAGCGTGGAGCTAAAAGGAATGAGCTTCTATTTCTACATCAATGCATTTTTATACCTTAGTGAAACAGAAAATCATGGGTTACTTAAGAAGTTAATAGAAATGCTGATTAATTAAAAAAGCATACATTTCAAACAGTGCTTGAGTTGCATTTATTTTTGAATGAATTGTTTGAAATGCTGATATTTGCGCCAGTCACAGATTTGGATAAGAACTTTTGTTTCTTTCAATTAGACTTTTCTCTCACTTAATAAATATAATCAAATTAAAAACTATTTTTCACACTTCTAACCAGAGATTGGGTTATTTCAATATAAGCTTGCAAAGTTTCAGATGTTAATTATTGTACAGTTACACTAAAAGTATCTAATACCTTTCCCTGAAATCTAAATCAAGAGATTTAGAGTTTCATGATGTCTCTGAAAAGCTGTAGGTAATTGCATGGATCCATTCTTTAACCAAGTTTATTTTGTCTAGGAAGTTGTTTGCAAGTTCACCATAGCAACTGACTATAATGCAGATTCTTTTACTGGAGCTGCCACACATATGAGGTTGAAACTGGACAGTGATTTTATAGTCCAAGCAATTCAGCTTTCTTGTTTTCTTAGAAAGCACATTTTTACTTTGATTCTGCTGGATGAAAATAAACCCTCTTGGGGAAAAAAGGACATTTATAAAGAAACAACCTGCTTCCTTGCACAGGCTCCACAAGGGGTCAATCTAATGTAAAGATTAAAACAGATGTGCACCAAGCTGTTCCACTGGAAAGGTTTCGCTTATCATTTCAAGCAGTGGAGACTTTTGGATTAATATTCACAATCAGTTGGCAACTCTCAAATCATATGACATTGTATCATATTAATTACGTAATATTGCTGGTTTGCTTTGGGTTGTTGGTTTTGTCATGGATAAAAAATAAGCTGTCAAAACATTTTTCTACATGCATTTCTTGAACTCTTACAGTTCAAGAATCAGTTCAAGTAGACGGATTTCTACTTTGTCTTGTTTTTCTCAATTGAAAACACTCTCTAGAAAATGTTTACAGGTTTTTTTTGGTCAAGATTTATATATTTAATATGACTATTTCCTACAATTAAAACTTCCACGCAGCTAAGCAAGGTCAGTTACTGCAGACAGAGTGAGAAAGTCCAAAACCGATTTTAACACTTGCCTAACATTTGCTTAATAATTTTATGTGACATCTTTTTTATATTCCCCACTGATCTCCTGTTTAGCCTTTGTGTTATTTTGATTCTCTCTTACTCTGCTTGTGAGAGAGGATCTTTCAATTCTCTCACATATCTTTCAAAACACAATTAAGCTGCTTGAAAGCTGCAGAAAAGACCTTTTATAGAATTACGTAACTTATCATGCTCACAAATAGAAACACAACAAAAAGTAAGAAATTTAGAAAATAATATTTTTATCTTGTCTCATGTTTAAAAAAAAAAAAAAAAAAAAAATATATATATATATATGTATTGTCTCAATAAATTAAGCATTGGATCAGTGTATTTTTGCCAAACATTTGACGCAGCAATGAACTATCAGTAAGAGCAGAGATGTTCATTTAGTTAAGGGTCAAATAAAGTCCAAATACGGCTCTAATCACATTAACTTTCCCTAAGCCACACCCATTGTCAACATGGCATCCTTCCTGCTGTGTGTCTCACCCTTCCTCACCCGCTCATTTCAATCTTACCCCTTTAAAGCCTAGACACCCCCCATGTAGCCTCTTCCTTTAATCTTCCGATCATCTTTAAACTATCCACCCCCAATCTTCTTCCAAATGGCTGTAAATGACAAGCTCTACAAAACACGTGTTTTAAGATAACTAGAGCTTCAGCTCAGACAAATAAACCAAGAACTTAACTACCATTTATTTGATTTTAGAAGTAATCATTGGAAACACCGGATGCTCCTATGTGTCAACCATGAAACGTATCCGAAAATGATTTATTGTAGAATATGGCATTGAGGTCCTGTGACTATTTGTGTCAATCCGTAAGTTAAAGGCTCAACACAGCAGGGGATGATTATTTATTTGGGTCACAGGAAAGAGTTAAACTGAAGTGGTGCAGAGTGAAGAAGAGAGTGATATCAGCTCCAATAAATGGTCTGTCACCCTCGATTCTGCATGCACCCACATCTAAAGGAAGCATTCGGAGATGTTGTCATTTTGGAGATGTTTTGAGACTTTAATGATTCACCTTCAAGGCAAGGGTGTTTTCATGCAAACTTTAAATCCAATCTGACAGAGCTTGAGTTCTTGTTAACTGTTTCAGTGGCCATTTATAGGCACAATTTTTGACATACGCTGAAAGACTTCCAGCTTTAATTTCAATGAGGAATTTTGAGGAGTAAAAAAAGAGAGAGAGGATTGGCGCAGTAAAAGCAGAGTGACGTGGAGAAAAGACAGACAGAGTTTTAGCTGGACAGAAACAGATATGCTGATGGGGAAAGACAGAGACAACCGTGCTGCCAGGAACATTACATAACCCTCTATCAGGCTAGGAGTGAAGGAAGGAGAGAAAAGAGGATGGGAGGATGAACAGAGGAGAGAACGGGCAGAGAGAGGGGTTATGAATAAACCAGCCAGTTTAAAGTGGAGATTGAGCCACACCCGTCTGCTTGGGTCAAAAAGATATGCTGTTCAGTTTGAGTGTGGGAGTTTTCATCATAAAACTTAAAGCTTTTTTTAAAAAAAATTAAACAGGGCAGGTCCTACGTGAAGATCACAGCTTTAATACACTCACGTCACCAATAAACTGGACAAAGTCATGCAGGCAGCCATGAGTTTTAGTACATGTTTACAGTACACACAATATGTGAATTTTGCAGAGATTATAAACAAGGCCAAATCAAATCGAAGCCATAATCCATGATAATCCTATAGAAACCCCAACAGCCAGCAGGTCATCCAGCTATCTAGCAGCTCAACAGGGATCCAGTCAGTCGACTGTCAAGAATGGGTTTCATTCATTTTACTGCTGAATAATAATTACACATTTTCTCAACACAATAAATTGTGTTGAGAAACCTACATTTGTAGGTTTAACACAATTTATTTTCTTTGCTGCATGTTGAGACCAATTGCTGAAAAGAGATATACTTAGTTTATCACGCTCAATTGGAAGATTTTAAAGGGTTGCCAAATTCTGAGTAGTGCCTGGAGTGAGATAAGAAAAGGGTCTGCATATATATAGATATCTATAGATATATATCTATATCTATAGATATCTATATATATCTATATATATATATATATATAGATAGATAGATATATAGGTATATATATATATATATAGATCTATATATATATAGATATATATATCTATATATATATAGATCTATATATATATATAT
>CAEGAD010085234.1:0-18575 GCA_903067055.1 Poeciliopsis paucimaculata | reverse complement strand
CACCCGGGCGCCTTTAACCCACACGTGATTAAACTTCCCCAAAATCACTTTAAAAAAAAAAAAAAAAAAAAAAAAAAAAAAAAAAAAAAAAAAAAAAATGCTTTTCTTTTTCCGACATGTCAAGGATAGAAAAGATGAAAAGCTGGTGCCATTTGATTTTGTATTGCTGTTTAAAGGCGTGAGGCCCCAACAGTTGAAGTCAGGAGTTTCTCCTGCTCAGCTTTGGTTCCCCCGATGCTTTCTCTATTCTCTAATCCCTGAGAGGGAGACGTGTTGCCGACGGTCATAAATCCACACTGACCGCTGCACATCGCTGAACCGAACCGCCACAATGGAATACCTCGGTGGCTTTCCTGCGGCTGCTAATTTACCGTTCCCAATGGGGATAAAGGACTGGGCCAGTGACATCTGACTTCTCCAGGAACTTTATGAAAGAAAGCAAACAATGTGGAAATTGTGTGGGGATTTTCTCCTTTCTGTCAGAGACGTCTACTGTTCTCTGTGTGGCGCTGTACTACAGGGGGGCCGCGCAGCATCGCAGCATGCTGTTCTCTTCACAGCAGACACAGAGCGAGTGTCACCAGTTCATTTATTTCTCTGCAGATGGAGGCAAGTGGAGTTCAGAGAGCTCGCAGCGTGTGAAGCTCAAAGTTTATCTGCGGTTTAAACATCGATTTCAACAGCTGCTGCACAAAGGATTCAATTACAGTCATCAGTTTGAAAAATCATAATTTCAAAGGATGCAAATCATATTGCCATCTGTTTGTCCATTTTTGATTTGTCCATCCTTTAATGTGTTTCTCTTCTATGTTCGTCTCAGGTCCAGTAGGTTGACTTCACAACACATATTACAACAACATAGGAAATCTAGTTGGTTAAAATCAGTCCAGCAGCTTCTACCTCCATACATTAAATAAAATGCAATAAATAACCCTTAACAAACTACAAATCAATGGCTCCCAGTTAGCAGTTTGTAAAATTAAACACAGCTAAAATGGACAATAAAAATAACAGTTAAAAACATACAGAACATTGCAAAATTACTCATGAATATGATTATGTTTGTCCGAAATATAAATTGAGATATATTTGTCAAGAAAACACAGAGCTGATCCGAACATGGTCCACGGTTACCGACGGCAGCATAAAAAAGAGGGAGGAGCTGTCGGTTACCGGTTGCTACGGTGACCACCAACTGCCAAGAGCAGCAACGGAAATTAAAACTCCAACAGATGTCTGAAGAAACAACTTATTGACAAAACAACATAAAGTCAAAGAATAAAAACACATTTTGACAAACTTCACATCGATAATATTGTTAAAATAAAACCTTGTCTTTAAAAAACACTGCAAAATTATCAAGTTTCTCTGATTTTGCTTCTTTTTATAGCTATATGTTTGAGTAAAATAAACTTTGTTCTTTTATTCTATAAACTACTGACAACATGTCCCTGAAATTCCAAGCAAACATTTTGTATTTATTTGCAGAAAATGAGAAATAGTCAAAATAACAACAAGATGCAGAGCTTTCAGACCTCAAATAATGCAAAGAAAACAAGTTGATATTCATTTAGAATTAACAGTACTAATGTTTTAACTCAGGAAGAGTTCAGGAACCAATATTTGGTGGAATAACTGAAGTTTTCAATGGGCTCTTAATTATTTCCAGAACTGTATGTCCCTCTTTGCATGCATTAGTTTTTAATTTAATCATCCGTCTGTTTGTCAACAAATTAGCTGCTCCTGGCCACCCGCCCAACTCAACGTTTACACTCACACATGAAAATGGCTGCAAACATATGCGCACTTACACAACCGAACATCTTTGAAAAGCAGAAGTAAAGCCTCCAGCACAACCAAGAAAAATACAGCAAGTTGTATCTGAACATACAACAAAATTGTTGTATTTTCCAGCAGCCATCACAACAACATTTAATTTCCCTTTGTGATCGATTGTATTGAATTGAATTGTTTGGTGCATGCAGACCAGCTGACCAAACGTGCTGGAGCTCAGCTTGGGGCCCAGCTTGGGCTCAGCAGGGGTTGCTAGGTAACGACCCATTGTGATTAAGCAATCATATAGGCTGCAAACAGATGTGCAATTATACAACTGTACATCTTTGAAAAGCAGAAGTAGAACCTTCTGCACAACCAAAAAGTGATCAAGTGCTTTCTGGGTGGTAAGTCGACAACAAAACACTTGTGGTCACTAGGCAACAGGCTGTGGTTGCTAGGTAATAGGGAGTGCAGCCTGATTTGTGAAGTTTCATTCTGGAGGTTTTTGAAATGGCTCATTTTCCAGACAACAGAAAATATGTGGGTGTTTTTTTTAAGCCTTTGGACTGTTATTGAAACAGTAGAGACTCAAACAGAAGTACAAAAACGGGCAAAAATGTACTTAATAAGTCCCCTTAAATAAGAAAATAAAATGTTGATTGTGGGGATTTTCATGGGTTAGGTGTCCAAGGTATTCAGAATTTATTTTTGTTTTATAGCGTCCTTGAAAAGCAACATGTCTTCCGTTGAGGTTTTCTTAGAGAGTTTTATCCCGACCCCAAGCTGCCATGTTTTCAACACCAAAATCCAGAGTTTGACTTTCTCCAACAATGAACCGGGGTTCTGTCCTGGCGTGGCCCGGCCTCTCCTCTCAGGCCCTTTCAGCCCGGCGAATAGAGGCCCACGGCCGCACAGAGGAGGCGTTGTCCTTCCGACCAACCTCCCCGAAAAACTCAGTTCAACCCTCGTCGCCTGAGACTGACAGCCCAGTTGACAACAACAATATGCTTTGAAGTGTCAAGTCAAGTCCTTCCATTGTCTGTCTGAGTGGGGCGGCAAGTCGCTCGAGAGCAACTCCACTTCCTGTTGGAGCGCGGTTCGCCTTTCCCTTTAGAAACAGTGTATATATTATCCTTTTGTCCGGAGAAAGCTGTTCTGCATATCTAATGTATGAAAAGCCCCAACAGGTCCTTTTCACTGCAAAACAACACACGTCTCGCAGTGACTGTTTCACCAACTAATCCTCCGATTTCAAAACCAGTCAGGGAGAGAATAGCGTGAATTTTTTTCCTTTGAGTCTGGTGTAAAGTTATGAGGCTGATTTTCTTACAAAGCCGTTACCATGGGGGTATTTTCATTCTTAAGGAACAGCTATGGTTCTGAATTTATGATTGTTAAGTCGCTGTTTGTGTCATTCATTGAGATTAATTCCTACCGCTCTCTGATTTTTTTTAATTTTATTAAAAGTTTATCAGTTCTCTTAGGGGTTAGGGCTAGGTATCCGTTTGTCTAGTTGTTACTGTAAATATATTGAAATGACATAGTGATTCTGCTCTTACTCTCTCAATTTGTGCTCAATATAATGATATTTTTGTACCAATTCAACTATGAACAAGCGCCGACGAAGGTCATAAAAGTTAATGTTTGTACACATGAACTCTTACCAAGTATGTTTCTTCTAGTTTCTTGTGCAAATAACTTAGTTGAAATTTAAAGCCAACTTTTAGCAAGATATTTCTAAACATTGACTTGTAAAAAGTACAAGATTATTTCACTAATAACAAAATGTTTTTTTCATGTTATAAGTGAAATAATCTGCCAGTGGAACCTCTGCTTTTCATCAATATTAAGGAAATAATTACTGTAATAAAAGGTTTTCTAAGTTACTTGGTAGTATAACCTTCGTCATCATATGTAGCAGAAATAAGTAAGAGTTGAGTCACCAAATTTTTCCCACGCTGTGTGTTTGCAGGTTTCTCTGCAGGGTCAGGCTGTTCTGAGATCAGCTGCAGTCAGTCTCAGATGTTTGATGAACTGGAAGTCATCGCTCCTCTTTCAGCTTCCTCTTTGTCTCTGGATCCACCGTCCGACTCGTCAGACTCTCCTCGCTCACCTCTCACAGGTAACGCTCAAGGATTATGAGCAGCAACTAAGACTCTTGTCTTCCAGTAGGATTATTTCACCCAATCCTACAAATGCTCAGCATTTGTATTCCATCTGAATACATCACAATCATGTTTCTCCCGTTTTCCATTAAAATTTTGACTTTCAGCAACTGGCAGATGTTCAGTATTATCGTGTTCTTGACTGCAATTACAGTTTAGAGCGCAAAATTAAAATAAATCATACCAAATTCAGATTCTAGAAGACTTTACCGATCCCAAAGGAAAATTAGATGCAGCCTGGATTGTTTTCATTGTAATATGAGGGTTAAAACTGCAGCTTATTTGGACGCTTGTACTGTTTTTGTTTTCTGGCGATGAAAACGTTACAATGTGTGACGGAGAGCAGGTGTTCTGGGGATTCAGCCATTATAAATCTTAATGTATATCAATAAAGACAGCAGGAGAGAATAACATCCATGCAAAACAATTGAATAAGCTATAAACTTATTATTTTTACTTTATCTTTTCAGTAAAATATGATAAATAAAAGATGTTAGAACTGTGGACAAAATATTGAACTATGAACATGAATGAATTGATTTGAAGCTGGGTGAACTAGTTCTTGTTACAGTTCAAGTGGCACAAAATGTAATTCATGTATTTCACCAAACTGCAATGGAAACACTTTTTTCTGATCACACAGGTCGTGATGAACAACCGGATGTTACTACTGGTGGAAATGACGAAGAAAACGACAGGAAGTGGCTGAAGGATTATGTTTTTAAATGACTTATTCGTTCACAAACTTAAGATTTGACTTTAATTGCATTTCTTAATCAAATAATGTCATAAAATTGTGTTTATTTGACATCAGCAAAATATTGAAAGTGTTTTTACTGCTAGTTCTAGTGGGTTTGCTATCTTATTATTATGTGACACAAATTTGAAACTGAGTCGGTTGTAGTCACGCCTACATTTTCTAATTTTTCCTTTTTTTGTAGCTGCATTTCCAACGTAAATGTGTGCAAACATTTGTCAATATTACGCTAATGTCGAAAAGAAAACACAATTTTGCAGTTCCCGTATTTCCATTAAATAAGAAAAACGTAATTAAAGTCACGCGTGGATGAAGCTCCATCATCCTCCTATTACTTCCTGTTGTTTTATTTGTAGTTTGTGCCAGTAGTAGCACCTGGTTTTGATAATGTGACTCATGTACTCATGTAGTTTTTTAAAACCACTGCATCCTGGCGAAAATTTTTTTTAATTGGCATGTTTCCATTGATTATATTTCTATACATTTTATGGTACAGATGCCTTCACTGGTTCATTTTTCTATGCAGCATATTTTCTACATGCTCAATTGTTTTGTGAAATAAACAAATTTTGATGTAGCCACTAGCACCAAAACGTATCAAAAACAATAACTTTTTAAAAATTGCAGTTTCCATTAAGCGAATTTCTTTGCGAAACGTCAAATTGCGTAATTAGGTGGTCAGTGGAAATTCAGCGACTGATCTGCGCGTCTTCGGAGACAGAGGTGGGTTTATCTGATGTCTCACTCTGTCGGGTTGTTTTATCGGCCCAACAAAGGCGGCACTGACGTGACGTGACGTGGCGTGTGTGTGCGTGCGTGTGTGTGTGTTTCCGCCTGTGTGTCCTGGAAGAGCTTCTCTCAGCTGCAGAGAAAGATATCAGCCAGTGAAAACTTCCTCCACCTCCCTCAGAGCCTGCTAATCCCTGACAAGGTGTTTAACCTGACCCGAACCGCCGTACGACCCCAGAGACCTTTGACCCCTGAGGATGTGGAGTGATAAAGATCTGCTCTGGGTTTTGGCCAGAAGCTCTTCTAAATGCGAGTTAATGCCCAGATTTTGTTAAATCTGTGTAGGATGTGGTGGATTTTATATCTTCAGCATTGAAAATATTAAAAATATTTAGTTTGGTGGGAAAGTTTGTTCTTTCTGTATATAAAAAATTAATAAATTAGTTCATGATGCATCAAATCTGTCAACATTTTGAATAATATGTGACTTTTGTTTTGACATCTACATTGTTTAATTTAGTTTTATTTCTTATACTTTTTATTGTGTTGTAGTTTCCTTTGTGTAGTTAAGTCATTTTAACCTTGTTTTATTTCTATAAACTTTGTTTTTATCAAGATAAATTACTCATTGTCCAGGGATAATAGATGGAAAATAGTTTTTGGACTAATTCTGATACATTTAAAAATAATAAATAATGTGCATTTTCCATTCATACCATATTAATTAGTACATTTTAATTTCAAAGGCTGTTAAAAACAATGTTTTATTTATACTAAGTTGTGCTTTTTTTACTTTATACCTGAATAATTTTAGGTCTTTTGTAAAAGCATTTTGACTCAAACGTATGTGTATGTAAATTTTATTTGACAAACCATTATACAGTATTGCACATTTATGAAATGGTAGAAAAATGACACATTATAATACTTCTAATTAAAATCTTGCATATATTTAACTCTAATTATCGCTTTTGTCACAATTCCTCTAATTAAAAATAAATAAAGTTGCATAATCTTCTCAGTTTAGATCCAAATTTTCTGCTCAAAACATTGGAAAGCAAAAAGTATCGCGAGAAAAAAGAATCAGGAAGCAAATTGTTCTTTCATGAACTTCTTCCTGGATAAGCTCCTCCTTCCACCACACGACCAATCAGAATGCAGGAAGTCATCCAATGTTTTTGGAAGATAAACTGCAATATCAATCTGTAAGCATGTAAAATGGTGCCCCGATTGTCAGAAAGTAGTGGTTGACAAATTGGACTGTTTTCCATCCACCCCTAATCTGATACCGCCCTGGGCAACCACCAATAGAGCCCTTATTGGGAAAATACCACTGAAAGTTTAGAAAGCAAACCAAAAGAAATCCTGTTTAAAGTTTGACAGGCTGATGGCAGCCTGGTGATGGCAGCATCATGCTGTGGGGATGACTTTCTTCAGCATGAACAGAAAAGCTGATTTGATTTGATGGGAATATGGATGGAGCGAAATCCTCAGCCACCAGATGTTTGATGGAATGGTTTAAGTCAAACGACATTATTGTGTTAGAACGGCCTAGTCAAAGTCCAGACATAATGAATCATTATTGGTTCAGGGGTGTTGAACCAAAAGGACTGACTCAAAGGAGCTGAAAATATTTGCACTCCACACATTTCAGAATTTTGTTCTGAAACACGTTTTCTCCATTTTAAATAAATATAAGTAACATAACCGGGTTTACACTGAAAAAACTGAAGTTTGTGTCTGTAAAATTTAAAATAAAGATATAAATGGAAAAGTAGAGAAAATTCTGTCGATTTCCAAAGATAAGTTTGTAAATGAGAAATTATGTAAAGCTTTTTCAAAGTAATTTATTAAGAAAGAATGATGAGTGGTGACGTTTCCACGGTCTCTGTGGGTGGCAGCAGGTTTACTCGAACTGAGGATCAGTTATTGATCAGCTAAAGTGTTGGCCAATTGTTTTCCAATCTGGTGCGTTAAAACCCGGCCTACCTGAAAGTGTGTCGCGCCTCATTGTGTTGCGGCCGGTGTTATCCCTGGGATTTCCTCCCAACGACTGCAGCTCCTCTTCCTCACCTGAAGGATAACTTTACAGGATGACTTCCCAACTGAAAACACACAACCAATCGACAAGTGGGCGTGTGTGTGTGTGTGTGGGGGTGGGTGTGTGAGAGTGAGAGAGAGACCTGAGTCGGGACAAACTGAACTTTCCTCTGTTTGATATTTTTGGATGTTACTGGAAGGTGCGTGTGGGACGGGACGTGTGTGTGTGTGTGTGTGCTTTCTGTGAAATCCCCTCAGATTGCCGCTCCACACCCAGCATGGACCTGGGATTTGCATGGGCCGGGAGCCACAGTGTCACTGATCCGCTTTTAATTGGGTGTGACGGAGGGAACTTTGGAGCCTCGAGGGGCAGGGGGGTAGATAAGAGGGGTAGAGGGGTAGTTGATGGGATATGAGGGGTAGCTTCTCTGCATCAGGGTAGTTTATCGGTTCTGTTGGGTTTAACACCAATTTTATGATTTAGATGAATTTATTTTGTTTTTTTCTTGATTTTAAAGGTGGGATTATGTGGAGTATTTATGAACAGGCAGTAGCTTACATCAGGAAAGATCTCAGTTCATTTATCCATCCGTACATCCAACCAATCATCTGTACATCCATCCATTCATCCATTCATTTGTTTCGCCTCCAGATTCTTTCTCTTTTACTATAAAAACTTCTCCAACATGTTTAATTCAGTCGTTTAAAATCTTTGGTAAATTTATTGATCTTCGTTTCTTTTCCTGTTTGTTTTTCCATCACTTTGAGTTTTTCAGTCCCAGTTTCTCGTTTCCTTCGTGTAGATTTGTCTCCGGGCCTCGCGGCGCTCACAGTGGGCTGCGACTCCGGGAATCTGGGCTCCTTATCCCGGGTCCAGCTGCTGCTGCTGGACCGGACGGTACCGCACACCGACCTGGATGAGGGATTCTCCCCGGTCCAGGAATGGTCTGACCTGACGTCGCCGTACGAACTCCCAGAATGCATTTCACCAGGTAAATACTCGGAAAAACCAAAACAGAATTTAATTCTGCAGTAAATTTGAAATCTGAGCTTTTCCTGCATTGGATGTGTCAGTTAAAACATAAAGTCCTCCGTCTCTGACTTATTACCTTCTGACAGTTTGGAAGGGATTGTTTAATAAGTAGAAACTGTCAGTGACATACCTGGAAGCCGTCAGACAGGTGTGTCTGTGTTTGTGTCTAAAAGTGTTTGAGAAAACAGAACTGACCTCCGGAAAAGGGGAAAAACGAAACGCTGCGCTCTCTTTGAGACCGAGCGACGTCTTTATGACGCTGAGCGGCCTTTCCTTTTAACGACCGCTCCGCCGCCGAGAGCTTCA
This sequence comes from Poeciliopsis paucimaculata, assembly GCA_903067055.1. NCBI lineage: Eukaryota > Metazoa > Chordata > Actinopteri > Cyprinodontiformes > Poeciliidae > Poeciliopsis > Poeciliopsis paucimaculata. The sequence goes on along the minus strand of CAEGAD010085234.1, from coordinate 9,769 downwards.
ACTGCTCCTGTCCCAAAGGTGTGGCCGGTTTACTGGGATGTCAGCCAAATTATTAAAGATCAAACCGCTGGTGTGGAACATTAACTGGGGAAGTCCGACCCGGTTAGCAGGAGGCGATTTAAACCAATCACCGCACGCGTAAGAAGAGCGTGGAGATCGCTCAATTAGCTCATCGTCTGAGCTAATTGAGCTAATTGAGCACCTTTAAACAGCAAGTTTAAAGGTGCACAAGCTCAAAAAATAAATCAGAGGAAATCATTTGGATGTTTTCTTTCCTCAAACTCATGTCAAGCTAATTTTTGTTTTGGTCCAAATCAAGATCACAGCTGCTCTTAAAGGGCCAGTTGTGCCGAATCTATTGGTAAAACTTGTTCACTAACTGTTAAAATAGCAATAAATTCTTAAAATTAAATAATATTACAGGATTTCATAATTCTTTTTGTGACTTTTTGCTATAAAAATCTAAGTGCTCCTGGTAATAATTTGAAAATATTTGTGCTTATTTATGACGGTAAATGTGACTTTTTATGACTTTATAGACTATAATCAATCAGGTTGAGGCAGCTGTTTTGAACAAGTAAGAAAATTTTTGACAACTTTTGAGAAAAATCTGCAATAGACTCCATAATGTAATTTGGCAGCGAATAGAAAAAACCTGCATTGATTTGACTGATACCATAACATTTAAACACTTTTAACATCATAAATCAGTTATTTTGATTCAATGTGAAAAGATGTTTAATTTTATTTAATTTTAAGAATTATCTGGACATTTATGATGATTTCATTACCATGTTATAATTTAAGTAATCTGCCAGTGGAACAAGAATTAAAAAAATTTGCCAACCATCAACAAACCAGTTTGGTGAATCACTTTCTTTTGCAGAAACATTTTCTATAAAATATTTAGGAGAATAAAACAGATGAGAAAAAGTAACAAAAAAATCAACTAAGTAGGTGAGTAAAATGTGTTTTTGTTACTTTGAGGCACTAGCAGGATATTAAATGGTCATTGTAATTTTCTTTTCAGCCATCTATGAATATTTACAGTCAGCCTAAATGTGTCTGAATTCACTGGAAGCTCATTTTTCCTCTCAGGCTCCAGAACAATGTTTGCAGCTGGCATGCTTCTGCAGACAGGTGCTGCTCTGTTGCTCCTTTTTCTGCCATTATTTGCTCAGAGATTAACAGCCATAATTGGGGGTACTACACGACATTACTCATATCTGAGCACACACACTCGAGTACAAAAGACAAATGTGTGTGTGCGTGTGTGTGTGTGTGTGCTGCAAACACACAATCACTTCCTCTACCTGCAGCGTCCTGATGATGATGTTTTCTCTGTGGTTTTCAGGTCATTCAAGGCCTCTCACAGCTGGCAGCGGCTCTGAAAGGTGCGACTCTGCAGGGAAACTCCAGGAGAATAAATCGGTGAGCGACTCTGCCCCTTTAAGAGGAACTTTTCTCCTCCTTTTTCCATCTCTCGCTCCAAAAACACTCCAGGAAATTAACTTCTATCATGAAATAACTGCAGAAAATGCATGTCAGACGAGTCAAAGTGTTTAATTCAGAGATAAACACACCGTTCTGCTTGATCACAATAATCAATTTGATGCTTAATCAATCAAATTAAAGCAATTTTTATCTCTTTACTGACAAATTCCACCAGTCAGACCAATTTTTGTACAGAAATTTAAGTAAGATCAACAAATCGCCACACTTTTTTGTTCAAGTTTATAGAAAATTTTCCACCAAAATGTTAAGATTATTTGGTTTAGGTGGTAACTCCCAGATGCAGGTGGCAGTTTGAGGTCATGAGGTCAAGTTTTTGTCCATTATTGACATGGCAAATAACAAAAATCACATTTACCGTGTTACATAAGCGCAAAATATCACAAAGTTTCTTGCTAATATTTGTAAATCAGCCTCATAAATCAATTATTTTGATTTCAATGTGAAAAGATGTTTAATTTATTTAATTTTAGGAAGTACTTATCGAATGCGGACAGCTATTATTGATTAACAGGTTTTATCAGCACATTCTGGCCATTCATGATGAGAATGTGGCTCAAAATGAAACTGAGTTCAACTAAATATCAAGAGAAAAACTGAGGCAACTTCAGCCAACTGCTTTGAAAAACATTTCCGTAAAGCTACTACTTAGAAATGTAGTTTTTATTTAATTATTTTAAAGTCGGTGTTCAGTTTTTTTTTAATGAACTCCAAAAGAGGGTGATTGTCGATGAAGTACATTTCCACCAAAAAACTTTTTCTAGAAAAAAATAGCAAACTTTCTGAGTTTCAAAAGTCAAAAATTTGCTAAAAAAAATACTCTGAAAGTTTGAGACTATTCTTGGAAAATGTTCTAGATAAAAAAAGGGCTTTTCTAAATTTGAAAAGTAAAAATTTTCTAGAAAAAAAATCTGAAATTTTAGGTTATTCTCAGAAATTTCATAGAAGAAATATGAAAATTTAAGTTTCAAAGTTACCAATTTGCTAGAAAGAACATGAAATTTTGAGATTAAATTAAGTAAATTTATAGAAGCAATTTCTGAGTTTGAAGAATCAAAATTCTTCACCTTTTGAAACTCAAAAATTTCTTTTTTTTTTTAAATCAATTTTTACTCAATTTACTCTTTTTATGAATATTTTCAATGCTCCTATTACACTGTGATAATAAAAGGTCCTTTATCTCCCTGTATGTTTATTTATTAACACATTCCAATGTTGTTCTGGCTGCCATGTCTGTTTTGTCTCGTTCCTCCTCTGGTTATTTATGCAACACTCAATAAAATGTCTATTTTTGCTATTTAAAGAAGGAATTGGATTATTTATTTGACTCTTTTAATGTATTTCTAATGTTGTTTATAAAGGCTGTGGAATGTGTCATTTTTTTGTCTGATTAATCATCAAATCATCATTTTGAAACAGAAATCCCAGACCAAACACTGAACGCTGCAGATAATGTTTTCCCGGCCTGAACTTGTTGAACATTTTTTCTGTTTTTGGTCAGAACTGGTCTGAAGGAGGTTCTGCGTCTCCGTCTTCCTGGATCGTCGACCCGAGTCCGTCGCTGGAAATCCTCCGGTCCTCTGGTTCCTCCCTCCTCTCCAGTAGGTTTCCCGTTTGTTTCAGCCTGGAAACGCATTCATCACCGTGTCGCCTCAGCGCTGCGGCTGCCGCTGCAGAGCTTAACAACAATACTTAATCAATGCGAGAAGCCATCTTCACCATTAGTGTTTGATCCGATAAAAGCCCGGTCGGTCCCTGTCAGCCCGGAGCCATTGTCCCCTCACTGCCAGCGCTGTGTTTGCTGTTCTCTTGCCTCCGGTACACTTAAGCCCGCTAATCCTTGCAAGGGCCAGCTGGCCTGTTGAGTTGGCTGTAGATTCATGAGCGACGGGTCCGAAGCGGCTTTTAAAATATGAACCCTGGAAATCTTTATCTGCCCGTTTCCACGTCCTGCTTGTTTTGACTCTAATGATGCGTAGCTCGCTGTATTTCTGCGTCCATCAGGCTTCAGATGGATGTGTTGGTGTCAGTCTGAGCGAAGCTGCTGGGTCTGAGCTGCAATGAGGCAGAAATGCTGCTTAGACGTTTCTTCACGAAGCCAAGGTCGAATTTATTGCTAAAGTAATAAAAATATTGCTCCAAATATTGTGACAGAGAAGTATCAGTGACAGATCTATTCAGTCTAATTCTATGCTTTTTGCTGTATTATTTAATTTATTTTGCAGTTTCTGAACCATTTGAAAGAAGGTTTGTTTCACCAGTTTCTTAAACTATGAAAACCTGAAGAGAGAGACGAAAGGTGCTTCTGAGCGTTGACCTTTGGAGGTCAAAGGCATGGTCATCCTCTGGAGGAGGAGGGGTCATCATCAGGGCATGGAGAGGTCAATCTGGAGGTCATGCTGCTGCTAAACGACCCCCAGGCTTGTCTTTGTATAGAAAGCTGAGGTTTGTAATGCAGTGTCAAAAATGCTTAGCTACTACTGGATCTGGACAATAAATTGTCCGAAATTTATTGTGATAAACAATAATATTGTTTTCTTCAGACCATTTTTCAAGTGATAATGGCACAATAATTAACATTTATCTTGTCAGAGACCAATAAACTTTAAGAACCTCTTAACATAAATATCCAAAATAAAACATATCAACCAAAAACAGTAAACACTTCAAATTTAGTTTTGTTTATTTATTTAACACCAATTTACAACAAATGCCGCCTCAAGTCACTTTGCAGAAAAAAATCAAAACAAAAGATGGAAACAGGCGTTTAATGAAAATGTATTTTTTTGGGAATAAAAATGTTTTCTGACCTGATAGATTCAGTTTGATTTGGGACCAAAATTGCAACATTTGTTACATCTCTGTCTGATTGGTTCTCTTTCTCACTGCATTGTGTCAAATGAACCAAACTACGGTAGTTGAAAAACCTTTTCCCCTCCTCACCTGTGGGGGCGCTGCACCAGGAACCACTGAAAGAAACGACACAAAAACCTCAGAAAAACACATGGACATAACTTCCTTCACTACAAAATGTAAACATAAATGGATTAGCGTCAGATTTTAGCGGTTGTAGTTGGACCAGCGTTCACTTTTTTAGAGTTTGATTCAAACCAAGTTTTTAGAAAAACAAACTACGGTTTGATTGAAGTGGACCAAACATGGCGGATGTGAATCAACCCTAAAGTTTTTTCCACCCTTTATTTTCCTTCAGTTCAACAGCCAAAAAAATGTCAAATTTTACTTTCTTCCACACTTTTCCAGACTCTTGATGAAAAACTCAAACGCTTTTTGAGAAAGCTTCTTCTTTCTTGTTTCTCGTTAGCATGAGTCGCCCATTTCTTCAGATCGATAGAGTTACTCCCACCAGAACCGCTTCGCTCATCAGCCATTCATAGCTAGATTAATCCCTCCCCTATTTGTTTTGCGGTTGTTAGTCCTCAGTCACTCGGTTTAGCATTCAGCTGCGTAGCTAAGGCGTTAGCACCTGAATGAACATAGCGACTATCTGAAATGACCCTGCTAAAAGACAGAGATGATTCTTGCAGAGATTAGCCATGTAGGGAGCAAAGATCGTTTCCCCCCAGCGGACCACACACTGACAGCGTGTCTCCATTGTTTCCAATTCACCGCTGCTTCGGATTCGCAGGCTGTTGTCTCAGAAATCCTCCAACATTTCCCCAAAAACCCCGGACTCAAGTCCTTTGATTGGCACTTGTCAGGGCTGATAGAGAGGCTGACATGTTGGAGAAAGGCGTCAATGAAGATGGCCTGAAAGGAAAATCCGCTACCCATGAAGAATAACTTGCAGGATTTTCTCTTTTACTCCTCCTTTCTCCTGTTCTGCCATTAAAGCCGATTGTCTCGCTGATGCTCATCCTTTTCTCAAACATGCAAAGAAAACGATACAAGTCCAGCCGTTTTGCCTCTGCCTGGTGCGCTGGATGTTAAAGAGTGTGGGTGTTTTTGTTTTGTTTTTTTGTCCCTGGTGGCCTTTCTGAGATCAGCGAGGGGATTTGACTCGGCCACTTGCAGCCAAATCCAGATATCTGCTGTGCTCAGATGCTGTGGTTGGTATGGCAACCCGCTTGCTGTGGTTTTAGATGAGCTCTTGTTTCCAGCTTGACCCGACCGGCAATCACTGCTGTGCATTCATGGATTAGGCCGTGTTGGAGGTTTGAAAGAAAGGTTTCAAATCCTGAATAATTTCAATCAGAGCTGAAATCAGCGGTAAAAGTCGACCTGATTCATTTGAATATCCTCCAGATCCACCCTCTGAAAAACTGATGCTGCTTTTGTTTTACTCATTTTTAACAATAAAACTTTGAATAAAACAAAGTTTTGATTGCATAATCTCACACAGATCATTTGTATGTATTGAAAATGTTTTTTTTTAAAAACAATATTCCTTTTGCTAACGAACAAAGGAGTATTAGGACCATACTGAGAAAAAATAAAAGTATATAATTATGAAAATAAAATCATAATACAAGAACAAATTTAAGTTAAAGTTGAAAGATTTCAAGGAAACAATCCTTATTTGACTTCATTCTTATATTATGACAAGAATATTCATGTAAACATAATTATAAAAAATATTTTTATAATTATTTCTATAAAAAGTTGTTTTATTTTTATTTTCTTAGCACGATCCCTGTTTTTTATCCTAATATATCTCAATAATATCCCACTGAACTTAGAAACCTCTCATCGTAAAAAGCCTTAAATTAATGTGTCTAATATGAAAGACTGAAAAATGTCTTAAATTCATTAGAAAATAGGCAAGTTTTTCTTAAATATGTTAATCACAGGTCTTAAATTTAGTTGTGGCCGTACTATTTAATCTCGCAAATGATATATTTCTCCATATTTATTTATGATTTTTTTGTAGTTTGGCACATCAGGTGAGAAAATCTGCCATACATAAAAAAACTTGTCAAGCTTTGTAAATTTGCTGTAGTTCATTTTTCTCATGGGACTTTTTAGTCAGGCTACTGCTAACTAGCTGCTAATAAACTATCGCTAACTGTTTTGCTAACTGAATTATCACCGGTCGCCTTCGCCTCTCGCTCATTTCTCTTGATGAATAGGCCAAAGATTGGCATTACTATATAAAATACTTTCTTTTTCAAATTTCTGTCATGATACAGGTCTTAAATTTCATTCATAGTGGTCTTAAAAAGGTCTTAAAACCCTGAGGTTTGAAATCTTGAAGTAAGATTTGGAAGCATATCATAAATAAACAAACAAAATCAGATAAAAATGTGCACGTAAGCTATTAGCCTTTAGCATTGTTGCCCTGCAGCTGAGAATGAAAATTATCAGAAAGAAATGCTTGAAAAATATCAGCCTTTGTGTAAGGACTCACTTTTTTTGACTTTCAAAAGTTCAGATCTATTGAGATGCACCTGTATGTAACAGTCCTAAGGAAACTTTTTGGTTTTTGAAAATTAATATCCTCACTTGTCATTCATCATGATGTCAGAAAGACGTTTTTCTGTTGCATGGGAGAAGGAATGATGAATTTTACGTTGTGAAAATGAATAAATTCCCCTTCCTGCCGTCCGTTCTGGTGTCACCGGCGCTGCGGCAGGACGTGGAGGCATGTGATTGTGTGCAGCCTGGTGGAAGACGTCCTGTCAAATGAGACATGGCTCCATCAATCTACGCCGCTGACCTTTCTACCCTCACCGCCGGGATGAATGAATTCCCTCCACCGTGTTCAGAACGCCCAATGAATCCAAACCAGTGCTGCTTCCCGACTGGCCATACTAATGATTGAATGCTTCACTTTTAGTATTACCACACATGCGCGTGTGCAGCAAACAGACAGTTTGCAAAGAAAAAACTTAAAGAAGCGTCTGTAGAAGACAATCCAACCGTTCTTTAGTCTAGAGTCTGCATTGATGGAGCTCTTTGTCTCCACACTTCTGCACCGAGAAGTGTATTCTGTGGAGGTTGAATTGGGAGATAATGGGACTCTTAATTGGCGGGGCTTTTACAAAATGGGTGGCTGTTTAAGTTTCAAGGGCAGCGCTTGGTCTATAGTGTGGCTCTCAAAGGAATGAATGGAAATGTAACTCCTGCATCTGAGAGAACGATGAGATGAGAAAAGAAATGGGCTCTAGTGGCTGCTTACATGCAGATGATCATGAATACAAATGTGTTTTTCTTGCTCCGGACTTTGCTCATTGTTGGTTGCTAATTTAAAAAATAGCAACCTTAAATAGGTTTCAGATACGGTCTTGCATTCCTCAGGATTTTAGTATCACATTTTAAGTTTAAAGATTACCTATTATTCTTACTTGAAGAGGTTATGGGTTATAAATTTTATTAAATTTTCTGCACAAAATCAAAATCATAGTCTGCTCAATTCTACCTGAGCTTGTATCTTTAAATCCAAATAAGCTGCTGCTGGCCACGCCCCCCAAATCAACATTTACACCAGTATGTGAAAATGGCTGCACAATCATGCATTCGTACATGTTTGAAAAGCAGAAGTAGAGCCTCCTGCACAACCAACAAAAATGCAGCAAGTCAACAACAAAACACTTGTCTTTTACAGTGCTTACAGTAGTAAAACCAGCTGGCCAAATGTGCTGGAGCACCGCTTTGGTTGCTAGGTAACTCCGCAGTGCCTGAAGCAAAAAACATACAAAATGTAAATTTTACATTATAGATGCCCTTTAAGCTGACTTGATGTAGGTATCATTTTAAAAATCCTTACAGAACAGCTTTTAAGGGATGACTCTTATCCTGCTGTATCCTGCTTTTTTAAGTGATATGTGTTTAAGTATTCTCCTTTTATGATTTACTTGATTCCTCTAAAATGTCTTTGAGTGTTTAAAAAATCACTGTATAAGTAAAATATATTGCTATTGTTATATCCGATTCAAGGAAGCATAATAAAACTAACAGCCACCAGAATCAGTAGAAGATTATATAACTTTTTATGTTTAATTTTTAAATTGAACAGATTCTCATTGGGGGTTTAATGTTCCCACTCAGACGAGGAGAACCCGGCTGAGGACCGACCGAACCATCCAGGAAGGAGCAGCCATGTTCTGATGGACGGAGAGCGAGTCGAGGAGCGGGACGAGGCGATGGAGGAGAGGAAAACCCAGGCGCTGAGCTTGCTCTCTAAACTGCAGGACAACGGCCCTCAGCGGAGCAAAACCAGCAGGAGCCGCTCCAACTTTGAGGATTGTGAGTTTATTCTGACACTTTTAGCGTTTATAACTTAAACACAGTTTGGTAGAAACAAGCAGCATTTACTCAATTACTCAAATACTCTGCCGACCTCTGAATTTAAATACAGATTTAATGAAACAGATGTTTAAATGCTGACTGTTGGTTTAATATTTGATAAAATGTTAATTTCCATATTACAGTATGGAAATTAACAAATTCCAGATGCTTTTGAATAAATCCTTCCTTCTTTATAATTTTCCTTTCCATTCGTAATGAATAAACACAGATAAAACATATTTTTGTAAAGGTTACTGTACCTTTAAATCTGCCTTTTTTTCACTACAATCACCTCTAAAATGACAAAAATGCATATTTATATGAAGGCTTTTTGTACATTAGCAGGAGATTTACACTTAATTAATTACATTGTGGCATTTTTAAAGCTTAAGATTACACAATCAGTGGTTTATTTTTGCGTCTGTGTCTCTTTGTTTGTCCTCATGCGTTGTTTGTGGGTTCATTAAAGTGCTTCTGCCTTTCAGTCCACCGTCTGCCACCGGTCCAGACTCTTGTGGCCCCTCATTAGGCTCTGAAAGGGGCTAACGGGTTTTAATTGGTCTTGTTTCATCCAACACTGACTGCTTGCCAGTGGATTCCCAAAATTCTCCGCTGCCCCCGCGCTCACACACACGCCAGCAGCTTCCTGTACTCGGCCACCCATCGTCATCCAGTCCAGTGACCCTACGGGTCGGCGCCGGTTAGCAGGAGCCGCCATGTGGCTCGTGTCTGAAGTCAACAGTCATTGAAGAAGAGTGAAGAGAGTCTGGACACAAAGAGCAGATTCAGTCATTTGGTCATTAAGCTGCTGGAAGAACGGAGACTGACAATGACCCAAACATCCAACCATCATCCAACCGTCTACCATTATCCAAACCATTAAACCATCATCCAACTGTCTACCATTATCCAAACCATTAAACCATCATCCAACCGTCTACCATTATCCAAACCATTAAACCATCATCCAACCGTCTACCATTATCCAAACCATTAAACCATCATCCAACCG
>CAEGAD010085220.1:0-29385 GCA_903067055.1 Poeciliopsis paucimaculata | reverse complement strand
GCCATTTGTGCTGCAGTGACTTTGTTGGCTACTGTTGCATTGTGGGGAATGTAGTGTTGGTGCGTGCAAAATGCCAGTGGGCGGTATTGGTTCTAATAGTGATCAAATATCATCCAGTTGGCCATTGATAATTAATTTGCTGGCCGGATTCCACGGCACATTTTACTATATAATCAGTCATTCACACACCCTTACACATATTTATCTGTATTGACTGCAAGAAGCTGAACTTTTTTGGAAAGTGGATTTCCTGTAACATTTGGAATAAAATTATCCAACCTTCTAGAAAAAAGTCCACATACTGTCCATCAGATAAGGGGGTTGTGTGATGAATTCATGGTGGTCAATCTGACTCTGGACATGAGTGACAATTTGTAATCGAAACAATGAATTCTGTACTCCGGCAAACTAAATCACTGAGAATGTCTGGCCATCATTCTGACCCATGCAGAGGCCAATAAACACTTCGGTCATGCAGAATAATGATCCACAGTACTATAGCATGGCCACTTTTGAATGGTTCAAAAAAGCAGAATGAAGGTTTTGAAGCGGTCTAGTCAAAGACTTTGCTGATTCAGGTGCTATGTTGGGGCCTCCAACAGCTGATGCTCAAAAGCCTTCCAATGAATCTGCGTGAAAAGGACTCCATAAACATCTTCTGATAGTTGTTGCAGAAAAAAGGGTTCAGGGTCTGATTGTTTTTGCACAAACAGGTGGCCTTAATAATCTAAATCATCTTTAGAATGTTTCTGTATTTCTTTAAGTTACCTTTGTCTGATGTCAGATTTTGCTTGAATATCTGAAATCTGTACAGCGGCAAAGGCCTTTTGACCGCGATGAAATATTTCACCTCAAATCAAACTTCCTCTCATGTGGGAAAGTTCTGTTAGCTTGTGGTGAAGGGCAAACACAATAAATGAGTCCAGCAAAGTGCAGAGAGCTAAATTAAAGCACTGTTCTCTCCACAAATGCCAGAGGATGGCTCTGTGTCCATTTTTATCTCCAGCATTTGTCATTATTTGGGATCGCCCGATGTTAAATTGATTGGTATTCCCTTTGTAGCGCTGGTGCTGCTGCTGCTGCATCCCATTTCTCCCTTCCTCCGACTGACTCTTTCAGTCTGCTGTAGGCGTCTCATCTGCATCCCTCTCTGTGCTCTGAATGACTCTCCTCCACTCGGTATGCATCTCATCATTCCGCGCTCTGTTTACCTTGTCTGTGTGTGTTTGTGTATACGTGTGTGGGCCAAAAGTGTGGACACACTTATTACATCCTCCTTATCTTCAGAGACAGCGGCGGGTGCCACTGTTGTCATGTCCCCATTTGACTGCTGTTGCAGCTCCGACCCTGAAGTTGTAATCATATATGCGCTTACTGTAGATACGCTTTTATGTGTGCTATTCATCCTTCTATCTTTGCCTAGCAGACCAGAGGGACTGATGTGACAGATTAAAGTCCCAAAACGTATGATCATTGTTTTGTTTTTTTCATCCTAGTTTTGTGCATCTACTCCATGCAGCAGCCAAATCACTGCAACTGCAACTGCAACTGCGCCTGCATGAAACATGGCAACCAAAGACAGACACTGATCAATCAAATGGTCTCTAAGGAGAAGAAAACCATGCTAATTAAAAATACAAGTATTTTAAGCATTCGGAATCTTTAAAGCTATTTTAGAAATACATTCTGTGTGAGTTTCTGACCTTATTGTCCAGGTAATGTTTTTCAATGATTGGCTCCCCAGTGAATGAATTATTGCCATGTACATGAACAGCTTCAGTTAACAACGTAAGGTTTGGGAACAATTCAACTGAAAATTGGATAACCACTTTCTCACCAACAGCGTTTCCATTGACCATATAACTGTCCAATTATTGCCGCTGACCCGACCCATGAGTTGAAAACAGGAAGTTGTTGGAGCATCATGGCACGGAGTGTTTTTTATTGACTCACTTAATGAACAAACTTATTTTTTAGGTGATTTTAATCTTTTTTCTTATTTAATTTGTTTTTTTTTTTTATGATGTAAAGCTCAAAAAAGTTGATTTTGCATAATACCACCCATTTAAATAACATTTGTAAACATGAAATGAGTTTGCTAACTTATTGTCATACTGTCAAATAAAAAAAAAAAGCCTTTTCTCTTACAATTTCCTTTGTAGAACGTTTAATTAAAACAAATCTGCAAATTTATTTCTCAAAACAGCTCACACTTAAATAGTTTCTTTTGTGTTATTCCTAAGTCTAATTCAATATACACTAAAAACAACAACAGATCCATGTTTAACTGTAACTCCTTTTCTTGTTTTACTCCTCAGAGGAAGAAATGTTAATGTACAGTCTTGCCCTATGCCTCACCCCATACTAAGCTTTCTTTGCTGTAAAGTTTTAGCTGAGCGTTGTGTCCTAAGTAGTAGCTTATAGCGCATGCTGCCAAATCCGGGTCACAGAACACTCAACATTTACTCAGCAGGAAGTCCACTTAAAGCCATCTGACTGAGTTTTCTGTCAGCTGCTTTTTACTGCTGACATTGAACTGTTTTCAGAGGCTGTCTGTTTAAAGCCTCCGTTTGATAAAAGCAACACTTTATCTGATTTGCAGCTACAGGGATTTAGATGTATTTGGGGAGAAAGAAATAAACCTGCATAAAACCTCCTTCAATTCTACTGCTCATAAAAGTAGAAGCCAAGATGGCTGTAGGAAGGATGGAGGGAGTGTGTGAAAGGAAATCCACAGCAATGCAAACATTTTAATGTAATAAGCCAAATTGGATTGTTTTAATCCACCAATGGCCTGTGTAAGGTCAGGCCTTAGCATTACAATAAGATTCAACTCCAGAGTTTGACTAGGACACTCCAAAAGAATCCAATTCAGTTTTCTTTTTGGAACTGTTTCTAGACTGATAAAAGCCAGTATTTGTGATTTGGCTAATATGAAAGAAAAAAAAAAAAAATTTGCAATTGCAGTTGTTCCCATTAAATAAGAAACAAACTTAAAATCACACAAGAATACATTTGCTCATGCAATAAGTCATTAAAAACATGCCACACAATCACCCTTCAACTACTTCCTGCTGTCTTCTTTTTCATGGTTTGTGCCAGCGGGCAACATTCAGTTGTTGATCATGTGACTCGTGTCATGTGGAATCCTAGCGCCAAAACTTTTTATTGAAAAACAAGAGCATCTTTGAAATCTGTGTTTCCATTAAGCACATTTATTTGCTATTATTGTTTTGTTTTTGATTTTTGTACACCATATACATTGATAGTTTAAGTGGTGTAGTAAGACACATTGCACTATTATGTGGCCAATGGAAATGCAGCTGACTACTTTTTATTTATAATATTTTCATTAGTGAGGCTATATTACTTTAGGATATCTTTTAGCATGCAGACTCTGTTTTATTGCTTTCATCACTTAGTTTTGTCATGAAACCAGCCTTGGTGCGACTAGGGAACCTGAACCAAAGATGTGGTTGTGCAGTGTGAATTTATTAAGACAGATTCATTTTGTTTGATGATAAAAAATCAGATCTTTGATTATGAAAAATCTACAGGAGCAACCTTTTTTTTCATGGTTCTTCATTCTCGCCCTGTATTAAGAGTAAAAGTGAACTGTTTTCAGTGCTGGAGAAATAAAAGCACAATGCAGAGACAACAGCAGCTTCACTGTGTTCAGAGTGGACACACTCTAACTGCAGAGCCAGACGTTTCAAAGCTACCTGTACTGATTATCCACAACTCAGAACAGCCCAGTGACAGCCAGATGACAGACGATCCTTTGGGTAAAGTGGGTTGTAGAGAGAGAGAGATCTCCGTGGACTGGAGTTGTTTTTCTGACACTTCCCACAGATACTCTGAGGAATTGATGCACGGGGAGCTTGGGATGCTTTGCAAACACCTTGAGTGGTTTCCTTATGGAATGCTATGGAAGGCTGCTGTTGACAAGCATTACATGGGTGTGAGTCGGTCTGTGTGCTGTAAAATGGAATCTCTGCTATATACAAACTTATAAATATAGCAACATTTACAAACCGGGGTCACTGAGAGTCAAAGCTCAAATGAAGGATTCTGTCAACAAACATACTATCATTGATGCACTCCATAAAACTGGTGCTTGTAGAAGAGTGACAAGAAGAAAACCATTACTGAAAGACTGCCACCAAAAGCCAAGCTCACAGTCTGCTATCAGCAGCAAACGTGTGAGAAGGTGAGCAGGTCGAATGGGAACAAAATGGAAGTTCTTGGCCTAAATCTAAAACAGTTTGTGTTTGGGAAAATTAAAACTTCACAGTATCCCCCGTTAAGTATGGTAGTGGCAACATGATGCTGTGTTGAGGCTTATGGAGAGTTAATACAGAAGAATCCAGGAAGAAAAGAAAAAAACAAAAAAAAGAGTAGATGCAGGGAACTGTAAGAATCCAAATAAAAGAAAGAAAGTTTCCATCTATAAGAATGTACCGATTATTTTTGACTAAAAACAGAAGCAAGAACAAGTATCTGTGAAAATTGCTATTTTGATCGTTTTGTCATAACAAAAAAAATCATAGAAAGTCATAGGCTAGATAACAGAGGACTCAATCCTTTTAATATTTCACAGCTACATCTAACCCAACCCTGGTTGCTATTGTTACTCTGCAATAAAAATAAATGCTTGTTTTGGCAATTACCAAGTGTAGCATTGGTTACACAACCACAACAATTATCAAGCCAGGCAGCAAGGCTAGTTGAAGGTTATATATTCACAAAGATGTTGATTCAAGTTAAAACTTCAGGCAGTGAAATCAACCATGAATGTTTGGTTGAGTCTTTTACAGATTCATACAAAAATAACATTTTTGAGCTGCTGGCTCTCAGTGTTTTCATTGTGTATCGACGGCCCCAAAGGAGAATACTTTAAATATTCTTAAAGTTCATTTCATTTATAAGAAAATTGTTCATCCATAAAGTCCCTGAAATCCCCAGCAAAAACACTGAACTATCCATGCTGCTCCGTTAACAATACATTAAAATTCAATAAAGCAACAGCTTGAACTTTGCTAAAGTAGCACTGGGATCAAGAATTTCCACAAACAAGTGAGATCCAACAGAGACCTGAGACATGCAGCTCAACATGCATGTTTTTGAACAACCTTAGAGAGCACCAAGTTCCCTCAGCGGGGATTTAGTTCGAGTTTTTCCTTTTAAAAAAAAGGTAACAGCATTGAGTAATTTCCCTGCATGTAATAAATTACATAAAATGTATCACCTACAAATTAGGGCCAGGACTTTAACATGATAATTTCTATGAATTAATTACAAAGATTTTAACGCAATTAAGAGTACGTTGATTTTACATACAAAAGTCTTCAAGTCTTACTACAAATTTGCGTGTAGCAAGACATTAGTGCACCGACAATGGTCTGTCCTCTCCTTTTCAACATGGTCCTGTTGAGAACATCAACATTTTGATTTTAGGTCCTATATCTAAGGCCAACCAGTTTGCGATCTGAGTGAATGCACAATTCCTGCTAACTACAACGCCAACGTTACAGATATTTTATACAACATCATCCGCTCTTGTATAAAAGCCGCTGTTGTCCGGTCTTAAAAGCATCACGATCACGTCCGGCCGTCCAGTGCTTACTTTGATGGCATCCAAATGTCAAAGTCTGTGAGTTTAAATATCTCTGCGGACAAACAGAATCAGAGCTTCTCCAGCAAAGAGTCATGACTGAACTGACTCTCAGGCTTTATTCTGATGGTGGATCTGCAAGAAAATATGAGATGTGCACACTGAAACACTACCAAGCACTTGTCCAGTTTCTAGAGCAAATATCACAGTAAACATCACAGTAAACCTGAAATAAGACAAAACCAACATATAAGCAATATTTCAGCAAGATGTAGGAGCTTGTTTTCAGTAAATAATTCCTGAATATTAAAAAAAAAAATCTAATTCCACTGGCAGATTTTTCCATTTTAACAAGGGAAACATGTCTTGTATTAAAGAAAATTGTCAGTATTTGTGGTGGCGAGGTGGTGAGGCAGACGCAGAGGACCCAGGTTGGTGTGAAGGATATGATAATTTAATGAAGAATTGATGTCAGAAATACAAAGTCCAAAACTGGAAGCAAAGCTCAAAACTGGAAGCAACTGGCAACCAAAAGACATCTGACAACAGACTAGACTAGACAAGACAAGACAGATTGACAGCAAGACAGATAAGACAAAGAAATACAGGTGGGATGTGGGATTAAATACACAGAGGGTAATCAGGGAATGAGACACAGCAGCAAACAATCAAGAGTTAGACAGGACAACACAGAGACTCAATAGACATAGAAACCTAAAATAAACACACAGAAAAACTCAAATCCTCCCAAAAATAATCTGCCAGTGGATCTAGAATTTTTCATCAATATTAGGGAACTATAGACTTAAAACAAGCTTACTAAAAATACTTAAGACTTTGTGTTTTGCAGTGCACCTGCCTCACTTTGAAACCGCCTCTCCTTCTATTCAGATCTGAGACCTGGAGCATACTCAACCAGGACTGAAACTTTCAGGTTTAACAAACTCTGCGTCTCCCTCACATCTTTGTAATCTCTCAACATGACCTAATTATCC
Organism: Poeciliopsis paucimaculata; assembly: GCA_903067055.1. Classification (NCBI taxonomy): domain Eukaryota; kingdom Metazoa; phylum Chordata; class Actinopteri; order Cyprinodontiformes; family Poeciliidae; genus Poeciliopsis; species Poeciliopsis paucimaculata. The sequence goes on along the minus strand of CAEGAD010085220.1, from coordinate 22,776 downwards.
AGGAACAAACGCCAGCAGCAGCTACCTGAGGAACCGATCCAGAAACTCTCGTCCCTCAACGGGATAGTTTGGACTCTGAACCCAAAAACAGTGATTTTAAGAAAAAAAAAAAAAAACAACAACAAAAAAAAAACATTCCAACAAAACATGTTCAACCACTCTACTCTGGCCGTGCGGTGGAGTGCACTCAGACCTAATGAACTGAGAGATGACCAGAAAAAAAAAAAATGCGACCAGTTCAATAAAGGCAGCTGGCAGAGGCAGAGAGCAGCTACAGCCTGCCTGCTACGCTGCATATATAGGAAGAGCCAGAGGCGCCCTGGAGTCTGATCCCAGCTTTACTCTGCCCAGCATCGGCATAAACATCTAATAGGGCCTAAAAGGCTCAGTTGAGAGCAACACATGCTGGGTAAGTGGCTGAAAATGGGACATGGAAAAGGTTTCAGGACATTCCAAGAACAAAGCATTCAGCATGTGTCTGTTTGAATCTAGGAGATGTGTCCCTATAGTGTGGGTTAAGGCGTGGAGAGCGTAGAGAAGTCGATGGTCTTCTATGAGTTTAAAGCAGTGTTGCATATACACATAGGAGTGTTTTCCATCTTTAATGGCATGCGGGTGCATGTGTGTGTTTGCTGGGTATCTTTTTTCATGTCAGTGCATGTTTCTTTTCAGCTCATTAAGAAGGGTCTGTGTTGAGATGCATGTGGACGATCAAAAACTAGATGGTTTCTGTAGGCAAGCAAGTTGGATTTCATGTACATAAATATGTGATTATTACTGTGAATTTGACTCTGTGTGTGTGAGTCTGGATCAGGGCCAAAAGGGCTAACAAGGCCAGCGCACATCGTCACTTAATGCAAACGCAGAAGATGTTTCCTGGGGGTTCAGCAGGCAGCTGTCACTTCTCATGAAAATAGCCAGGAGGGACCAAACAGACGGGGAGGAAAGTTGGAAGATAAACTTATAAATTCAATCAGGATCAGCACAAAACAAATACAAGACAAACAGCAAAGTGCGAGAAAGACATTGAAATACTACACAGTATATTTACTGTTTTTTCCCAGTAAATATATATATTTTTGGGCCCTATTGATAAGAAATTCACACCATATCATGCTGCAAAAACAGAATCTTATCAAGTATCGTTTGTCTTGTTCAGGAGTCTGCAGTGGCTCTTTCCTTCCACGATGGCTCCTAATCCCTTAAAAACCAACTAATGTTTTTAAATGTGGATCTAATAAGAATTGCAGATTTTCTACTTTTATTCATCTTTTGTCTCGGAATAAATGCATTGAATATCCTCAATACGATGATTTGTAGGTCTAGTTTTTGTCTTTATTTTCCCCACAAATATCAACATCCAACAGAAGAAAATTGATTTATCCTTTTATTATTCTTCTTTTTTTTTTTGTTTGTTTTACAAAGTTTAATGTTTTTCTTTATGTCAAAACCTAAAAATAGAAGTAAAAAAAGTGACAGTTTAAAAATGAAAGCAACATACCTAGAAGAGACATTTATCTCTTATTTCCAAAAGGTCACATAACATTTGTGGCTCTAAATGAGTTTTATTTCAATAGACTGAGGGCCAAAATGGCTCTTTATACTGCAACATTTCCAGACATCTGGTCTAGTTTCTAGTGCAAATATCTTAGCTCACTTGAAACTTGCAACTTGTATCTTTTCAGCAAGATACAGGAGCTTGTTTTAAGCCAATAATTTCTTAATATGGACAAAAACAAATACTAGAAGTAGCCTTTTCTGTGTCAAACGTCAGGTGGTTGTTTCATGTGAGATGACGATGTTTGAGTCAAGAGCTGGAGATCCTCACAGAATACGCGATTCATAAAAAAATAAGAAAACTTGAACGTAACAACATGATATAACGGAGTAAATAGCAGGCTGACGTGAAGAAAGACGAAAAGAGATCGTGGCGATCAATGAAAGCAAAGTGCAAGTGAAATGACAGGAGAACCAGAGGAGCTGGTCAGAGTGAAGTCGGAGCAGCTGAGGAGAGGAGAATAAGGTGATGGATAACAGCTGGGCTGAGAAGCAGGCTGAGGAAGGGTGAACGATGAGAAGAGCAAAAGTACAGGAAAGGAAGATCACAGAACCTAAAGGGAAAAAAATCCTCAAACTATCATAAACAATGAAGAGAAACACTAGCATTAAGAAAATACCAACTGTATTAGTGATAATAAATGCATAAATAACTCAAATATCTCATTTGACCCAGTGATAAGAAAGTGATCTAAACAGAAACTCAAATGATGTCCAAAGTTCAAACACTCACTTATCATGGCAGGTTTATGGTGAAATGTTGTTCTTCCTACTTCTAGTTAATTGGCTCTCTCTTCATGTGCCAAGTACATATTTTCTATCATTCAGTTTATTAAGCAGAACCAAATATTCAGGGTTATAAGAGAGGAACAGAGGGAGCAACACACAGCAACAACAACAACAACAAAAATGGAGCAAATTGACAAAGAACAAAAGAAAAAAAAATCAAATGATGAAAGAAACAAAAAACCTTTTAATGAGTGGGAGTATTTTTTAAAGCAGACTAACACTACAGTATGTTTGCCAGAGGGAAGCAAGCAAAAAGACTGAGCTAAAAAATAGTTTGTTGCATAAAGATACAGGTCAGAACATCATGGCAGACATGAAGGGGCGAGGCGCTTAGAACAGAAGCCTAAATAACAAAAATAAAAGTCAAGTTGATCAGTACGAGTTGAACACACCAAAAAGAAGATTAAACAAAATCTGTCCATGTCAGACAAATATCATTTCTCAAAATAGCTGAAATGATGGCTGAAAAACAAATGATGAAGCTCATAACAGATGCATGTTTGTTAACAGCAGCATTTCTCTTTAGGTGTCCAGTAAATACTCCCTCTGATTCAAAAGAGCATTTTGTATTTATGGGTTTTAATAGGGAGAACCGGAGTGTCTTATTGACTGGCCCGCTCAGATCCTAATGGCCGCCTTAAATCTCGCGGACACACACTGTATTCTGGGGTGAGTTACGGACAAATTAACATGGCGAGCAGAGCCAGCGAGGCCGCTTCTGCCAGAAGGGAAGAAAACAATCACTTGAATGATTGTCGGACATTTAGGATGAGTACGGACATGGGGCGGGGTGACGGTGGGGGGGAGCAACAGGAGGGAATCAGAGGCTGGAAGAGATTTTCATCAGCAGCACAGAGAGAATGAGACGAGAGGGAGGAACACAATGTGCTCGGCTTCCATTATAAGAATCATAAAATACTTTTAATGACCAAATACTGGGCTCTTTGAAACAAGATACTGGATTATATTACAAGCCTTATGGTGTCACACTTTGCTTCTCCCATTTTACTGCAGGCAGGCTGAATAAGGCCTCTGGGTGCGTGTGTGTGTGTGTGTGTGCGTGGGGGCGTGGGCGTGTGTGTGTGTGTGTTTATGCATTTCTGGGGTGGTCGGTTAATTCACTGTAAACCCAGTACTACTAAAGGTTATCTGAAACAAGATTTAAGAAAATCTACACAACTTAAAGTGTTTAATATGTAAATATTTTATTTCACATTTAAAACATGTTTGAAATGCTAATCATTATGGCAACGTAGCACTATAAGGTAGTCTTTATGTCTGTGACAAAGAAAAGCCAATTATATTAAAAGTATTTAACTCCTCAACTTAAAAAAAAAAACAAACACACTATATAATGTTAACATTTAATGTGAATGACCAGTAGGACGTAGTGTAAGTGGGTTTTTTTTTAATTTTTATTATTATTATTATTTTACAGATAAAAATGTGAAAAGTGGGCCATGCCTATCTATCCAACCCCCTCTCTTCTGGTGCTCCTAAATAAAATCCTGTGCAAAATTAAATTAAATTAAAATTCCATCCTAAGTATCACAGATCTCCCTGAGGTGTCCCAGCTGAGGAGAGCATCGGTCAGAGAAGAAGTCAAGGTGTTCACCATAACTTTGGGGGAGCTGCTGGAGACCCACAGCTTATATGGAAGAGACGATCTGTAAAATCTGACTCCAAGAATTTCAGTGTTAAAGGAGACCTATGATGCAAAATTCAAAGTTTGCATGTTTATGTTCTTCACGTTGAGTTTCTACTGCTTCTTAAAAAAAAAAAATTAAAAAAAAAAGCCAAGCACTTAAAAAACACTCGCCGGTTTTTGGCAATTGGTTAATTTTTTGGTGTCTGGAAAATGAGTCGTTTGAAAACTCTCCAGAATGTAATGTCACAAATCGCCAGGCACTGCATGTGGTTGCTTACCGAGCAACCCCAACAAACCTCAGCCTGTTACCTAGCAATCCCAGCAGAGCCCATCCTTTTACCTAGCAACCCCTGCAAAGCCCAGTCTGTTACCTAGCAATGCCAAGGAAGCCCAGCCCATTACCTAGCAAACCCAGTGGAGGTTCAGCACTTTTAGTCAGCTGGTTTTACCACTCTGTGCACTGCACAATGGATGCTGGGAAAGACAAGTGTTTTGTTGTTGGCTTACAATCCAAAAGCCAACAACATTCTTGTTGCTGCATTCTTGTTGATTGTGCAGGAGCCTCCATTAATGCTTGTCAAAGATGTATGGTTGTATCTGTTTGCAGCCATTTTCACATGCGAGTGTAAACGATGAGCTTAGGGGGCGTGGCCAGCAGCAACTTATTTGCATCTAAAGTGACAGCTACTAAAACAGCTCATTCTGAAAGGATCTGAGCAGTCTGAAATCTGATCATCTAAGAATGATGCAAAAAATTTAACCATCTTGTTTTCCTGCCCACAGATCTTCAATCAAGAACTTGAAACTGAACTATGCTGATTTATAAATAGCACCATGAAACACAGATTTTTCCTGACCTGGGAATATGTTGGTTTTGAGGAGCGTCTTTCTTCCCTGTATTTTTAAAACTTGTTGACAGAGAGCATCATTTCTGATCCTGCTGTGTTTGCGATGCAGTGTCAGGTTTGGATAACTGCAATCTGATGCAAAAGGAGAGGAAATGTCTCACACCAGCTGAACTTGAAGAGAGTGTTTGTCGCACAATTAGAGCTGATCGATATGAGAACCTAAAAGAGGATAATAGTCTAGCTTTGAAGCTAAATCAGCTACTGAGAGGGACTGCATCTGCTCCAACAGCAGTTTGTTCCCCAGAACATCAACCTATAGATACTAAGGTCTAAAAGGAGAAAAGAAAAATATATTTTTGGTCTGTGCATAAAAAAGAAAAAAAAAAGAAAAATTCTGAAAATGTAACATTTTGCTATTTTAAATAGTTATATGGTTTGATAGTTGAAAGCTGACCTATAGGACTAGAAAAGACTGAATGGCATGCAAATAAAATGAATATGTTGTTGCTTATGTATCTGAGATTTTCATTAAATTAATACTGGACAGTTAAAACCAAACTTCTTCATGTCGGTGATAACATTAGGTTGAAGGTAATCTTATCCCTTTACCAGTGTGTTGCTTCTGGCAGGAAGCAATAGAAATATTTCCAGAAGAAGCCAAAGATAAAGCTATCAGTAGGAAGATTTTTCAACCTCAAAGTTTTGGAGCTTATCACCAAAGATAAAACAGCAAAAATAAAAGTGAAATAAAACATCCCTGTTGACCTGTCCGGGTTTGGCTCTGTGGAATATTTGGGTTGAGGCTTTTTTGGAGATTTCTTTTTTCTTTATCTTGTCTTCTTTGATCTTTATTTTAATCCGGCAAAATTAATTAACTAAGCTAAATATCACCAAGCCCTACTTCTACATACTGAAAAATTACTTACCACTTAACAATATGTGGGTCACAAACATTGTTCTGTTTACTGGACTGCTGTTATGGACAAAAGTCCATAACTTTTACAGTTTCCTTCATGGGATATCCAGTCGACGTAAAAATGTGTCACACTTTGGTTTTGGGCAAGAAAACATTTAAGTATCTCTGCAGAATAATTGTTTACATTAGGTATGTTTCAGTCCAATTGTCAAGTGAATTTTGACCACACTTTGAAAATGTTGCAAAAAAGTACAAAAAGAGGAAAATGCAAACTCCATCTGCTGGTTTGGAGCAAATCAACCAGGCTATGCAAACAGTAATTCGTCAGATGTAGACGCTACGCACGGCTTTAATAGACAAGAAGAAGTAGATGTTGCAACTTAGCACAGACTTCACATTTCAGAAAAGTTCTTATCTCCTTAAAGTTTAGACTTTCAGAGTTTTGTGCCTCTGAAAAGGCACAGACCCACCAGTGGATGTTAGAGTCAAAACCTTTTTGGTAAGTGTGTTTGCGTCTCTCCTTTGGTGCATTAGCTCTGTTTTAGAAAAGCAAAAACTCACCTCAAGCAAGCATAGAAACTTTTTTTTTTTTTGGCAAAATCGAGGAAGTTATTTCGAATTTTGCCGTTTATATCAGACTTTTCTAATGCGATACTTCAAAACGTGCAAAAAATAAAAAATTCATGAAAAATGAAGATATTATAACCAACCTGATTGATAATTCACACAATCCTTCATAAATCTTTCTGCCTCTAAGAACTTAATTTAGTTGAAGGTAACTTAAAATGAAACTTTTTGTATACAACCAATGCCATTTAGAAATTGGGTCTTGGTGGTAAAACTCAACAGGAAATAATCAAGATCAATGGCAAACAAAGTCTGCAGTCATGTGATAGCAAATGAAATTGAGTGCTTTCAAGTCTTCTCTCTCATGGAAAAAACCCCCACAGCTGCTATCGGCTGGCAGTGAATGTCATTGCTGGTGAACAAAGGGGATTATTCCTTGAAGTCTTAAGTAATTGAATCTCCAAAAGGTCCTCGTTTTCCCCTATAATGTGATATAAAGACTCAGATTGGGTGTGCAGTCGACAAAAAGGATGAACATGTATGAAACAGCATCCAGAAGAGATGACAGACAGCAGTGCCATTAACCCAGCTTCCTATTTCATGTGGTTCCTGCCTCAGAGGAAGTGAAGATGTGAGAGCATAAACCCCGGGAGGGTGTTCTGTTACCAAGTCGGTGTGGGAACACTCCTAACACTTTGGCTGATATACTAATATCATCATGACTTGACCTGTCAGGACTCATATGCTTTGCAAAGATGTGAGTCGGTGTCGTTTACAGAGAAGTGTCTACGGCAACAACTACCTTCAGTTTTTCATGATGTAGATTCTACAAGGTGTTGGACGTATGCCGTAGGTAAGCAACACACAGGCACACCGACATGCCTTTGATCCACATCGGCCCAAATCTCATGTTCCACCACATCCCTGAGCTGCTCTATTGGACGGAGACCTGTTGACTGTGGAGGCCATTTGAACACACCGAACTAATGACCATGTTTCAAGAAATCACTTTGAGAATTCTGAGTGTTGAGACATGACATGTCATTCTGCTGGAAGTAGCTGTTACAAGATGGGTACAGAGCAGTCAGGAAGGGCAGCACATGCTCAGCAACAGTACTGAGGAAGGCTGTGATATTTAATGTCAGTTGGTGCTCAAAGTGTGACAAGAAAATAATCTCCACAACCAAACGCTGCATTTGACACAGTGCTTTGATTTTGCTTGCACCAAAGTCTGTTCTCACAGCTGAACTTGACTTTACCCGACCATGCAACAGCATTTTAATCCAACTGTCCAATTATTGCAAAACTGTGTTAAATATACCATAATTATGTTGTGCTTTCAGAGTTGGTATTTTCCTTTCAACTTCAATATCAAAAACATACAGAATAGCCTGTCTGGGATTATAACAGCTACACTTCTGTCCATGTGAATTTGGACCAAACTTTTAAAACGTTGCAAAAAAATAAAAGAAAAAAGAAAAAAACAAGAACATGCTAATTAAAGTTTCCATCTACTCCTTTGGGGCAACTCAACCAGGCTACACAGAGCATGACTTCATCAGATGTTGATGCTACAGGCAGCTGTAATAAATAAAATGTTCAGGTTGCAAATCATCATGGACCACACATCTCAGAAAATTGAAGAGTCCTCTCATCTGAGCTGGAGATTCAAACTTTGAAATTATTCAGTGTTTCGCTCCTCTGGTAAGACACAGACTCACCAGTTGATGGGACAATTCCAACACTCCCATCCCAGCCTGTAGTGGCTCTCCCTGGCCGCTCCAAGCTGAAAGTCCTGTCCTCTGTGCTGGACGTTTGGGCTATGAGAGTTCTCTACTTCAGCACTTTCCGGCAAATGTGTTTCCATCTCCCCTTTAGCGCATTAACTCTTTTTAGAAATAGCCAAAAACCACCTCAAGCAAACACAAAAACCTCTGCCAAAAGTGAGGATGTTAGTTTGAATTTTGCAATTTCTCAACATTTTCAAATTCAATACTTCAAAATGTGCATAATAAAATGTAAATGGAAAAACATGTAGTGTCATGTTGGAATCACTTCAACTTTCTTGCACACCCTGTTACCCAAGTACACTGAATTACTACCATGTGACTATGACTGATTCGCTGATATGCATTTATTGTCTATCACATAATATATTAAGCACAAAGCTGGAAAGCTTCCCCTTCCTTAAATATTGGCATAAGTCATTCTTTGCCAGAAGTTGTTTTTCTTTTTTTTTTTCTCTTTCTTTTTGGGCAAAATCACTTTTGGCAGAAAGTTACTCTGGTCAATATTACAGGAAGGTGACAATATGCTTGTGCAGTGGAACTTCAAGCATCTGAAATCAATATTTGACAAACAGAGTATGAACACTGCATCGCAGTGTAAGAGTGATGAAGATGTGAGGTCAGAGAACACTGTGACCTTGTCAACTGACTGAAGCATGATAGAGAAGTCTTACCTTTTTGGCTGTCAATGACAAAGTTGCCCTCATCATTTCCTGTGTTGATTTTGTATGTGATCCCATCCCCATCAGGATCCTTTGCCAGCACCGTGGCCACAAGTGTGTTGGGCCCCGCATCTTCTGACACAAACGTCCGGTATCTGATGAGACACATGCAAACAGCGCTGTCAGTACGTTACCTACGCTCCATGTGGGACACATCTGGAAACTGCTGTAAAGACAGGAGTTTGATTTCAAATCGAAAATATCAACATCTCTGATGATTGATGTTAAGTCACTAATCCAATTTTTATCAAACCATACCTGAGTCTAGCACAGGTTTCTTCATCAGGGGATAAACAACCAGCTCTGAATTGGGAATTCAGAGATTAACGACAGATAATCCATAGGATAATCCTGGTCCAATGTGTGCTCACATTCTTCACATTCCATCACAACAAAGTCACAAAAAAGCTCTACATAATTAGGAAAATCGTTGACCAAAGGCTCCTTGGGAGAGCAGATATGAGTTTTAAAATCCTCCACCATTAAAATCTGGTCATAATTTATTACAACATCAGCCAAAAATTCCAAAAAGTCAGTGAGGAAGCTTTTATTAAACCTTGGAGGTGAATAAACTACTGCACAAAGCAGTAGGAGATAACAAGTCATCTTAAAAAGTTGGATTATGGGTCATCGGGGGAACTTTATCTGCAGACAACAGGTAAACCACCATGACCAGAACACATGGAGAACCAAAATATGCGCAATTGTCTATTTTTCAGAAAACACACTTTACTCACTGGCGGAAATCCAAATATCAGTTAACATATACTGGAGATTTATAATCACATTTCTACAGAGTAGTTAAGATGTAAATTATTGAAAATTACGATAAACTCATAACCATAGCAACAAAATAAAAATGGAAATTTAAAAGATTACAATGAAGAGACGTGGTGTGGATAAAAATCCGTTAACATGTGGATCCGGATCCACATGAGACGCTTCTTGTCTCATGTTATTTACAAAAAAAACAAACAAATAACATGAGTTTATTCAATAATAAGTCAGGAATATATTACATAAGGCTCCATCAGCGTTCCATGTACCTAAACAGCTTAAAGTAGAAGGTTTGTAACAATAAAATAATGTGAGTTTCTTGAGGACTAAAGTCTCACATGTATTTTCTGTTTTATCAGCCATACATACCGTAGCTACGCTTAGTTCCTTCAAAATATTCGTCCTCTGTTTAATCTACTTATCTTGAAGTAGAACACTTTGAACCTCAGCTTTTTACTTTCTGACCTTGCGCACATATTAGAGGGATTTTATATGCTTGGTAACCAGGCTTTTCTTGAAAGGTTGACCTCTACTTTGTTGACATGAGTTGGAGGCTTTTTGGAAAAAGCTTATCCTCACATATTTTCTCATAACACCACAGCATATTTGACTTGTAAGGTCAACATTCAATAAATAAATTCCTCTCTTTTACCAATGTAAAGAAAGAACGGCCACTTAAACGAGGTACCCGCTGAAAACCAGAGTATGGTACTTAGAAGGTTATAAAGACTAACTCCTTACAGTTTTTTTTTTTTTTTTTTTTTGCTACATGTCAAATTAGCCCAACATAATATTTACTTGTTACAGTGGTATAAGATTTCCAAATCAATATGGCTCTTGCAAAAACAGACAAGAATTTGCCCTGCAATCGGTGGATCGCCGGTTCAATTCCTGCCGATGGTGCGACACAGCAGCTTTGCGAGATGGTAAAGTGCCTTTGAGTGTCCTAATAAAGGCCTATCCAGTGTCCAGTTCCACCACTTGAGTCATAAAATGACCTCCTGATTTTAAGCCAGACATAACTATAGAGAACTGTACAAAAATAACTTGAAAACAGCCAATTTCTTTATTCTGTACAATAAATAAATTTCTTAAATGAAGTAGGCTTAAAGATTTCAAAAATGTAGTTAATTCAGCGAAATTGACTTTTGTCAAATAGGGTCAGGTTTGTTCAGGTGTTTTCTTTCCTGCTTAAAACAAAATTGGGACACGCCTCTTAGTAACGTTGGTCAAAATTGGATAAAAAATATTTCAAAATGTAAAGGACAAAATGCTAGCTTTAGTAGTTTTCAAAAAAGTAATGCTTCAAATATACATTTTGTGAAGTATTTGTTTAGTTCAAACTTTTAACATTTTTAATTAACTTTAATGGAAATGCTTGACATATAAACTTTCTTTGATTCTGATTTTCTTTAACAAATCGTGAAAATATATAAGTAATGAAGTTCTTGTCACTCTGAAGTTTTGTTTCGTTGGACTTACAGCAAAAGCGGCTCCTGGTTGTTGACCCTTGGATTATTTGGAAGCATCATCATCATTCTTAGAATCAACCGTTACTTTCAGTCAGACTCTTTCAAAAATATATTGTTGTCAAATACAGTGCATACAGAGAATGAGAATGGTCTGATAGCCATGTTTTCCATCAAATGATTACAACTTTTTCTAAGAATTGCTGCTACCTTGGAACAAACAATCTAACCCATTTGTCAACTCAGTATTAGTATGTATGGAAGTATTTAGTGCACGGTTTGATATCCTATTCTAACATGCAAAATGTCCCTGTTAAAGCTGCCATTCACTGATTCCATTCAAACAGTGAACGGAAAACTATCAAATACCAACTTTTCAATTGACAGCAAATAATAAATTCAATATCTATGAATTTAATTAGGTCGTTATCTATTAAATCTCCTCAGGACTTTGACCAGCAAACTAATTATGCCTGAAATATTTTTGCGCTGCCTTTTTCCTCAGCTTGTTTCTATTGTTCCATTCAGACAAGAAGGAGACGCTTCTTGTCTCAAGACACGTCCTGGAAGGTAATGCCTTGGGTCAGCTGTGGAAATTAGTCTCAGGATTTAATTAGAAAGTTTATTTTGTTTCTGCAGATAAGGCAAACAGAGACTTGAAACAGGAGAAAGACGTTGACATTATAGTGAAATTTGCATTTATTGAAATGTTTAATTCATTAATAAATATTGTAGAGGTGATATTCATCTGTCTATATTCAAACAAAATTGTTATTGCCACTCAACAAGTGTGATAAATAGCAATACGTATTTTTCTAAGTACATAAATAAATTTATGTAAAATAAAACCCTAGGTAAACATAATTTTAACAACCTCTTGATTGAAAACTTAAATCTTTAGTTTGTCTTCTTTTTTGCATTTTTCTTCTTTACATATTTGTTAAAACTCTTACTATGTTGTGATAGTATAGTACAAGACAGATTATCTATAATAAAAAAAACAAAACAAAAAAACAAGCTCTTCTGCTTCCTTCTGCAAACTACAGAAATACCCCGCAGCCCGGAGGAGGGTCTTATTGCTGTCAATCAAGCTCAAGTATGGCCATTAGCCTACTTAGCAGTGCATACACAAGTTTAATTGACAGCACTTTTATTTAGACTCAACATCGGCATCAGAATGTAGAAGAAAAAATAAGAAAATCCTAGTAGTGGATGCAATGGTGATTAAGTACAGAAGCTTTAAGAAGTATGTGATATTCTCTTGCAACAGTCACTGGAGCCACATTAGCTGGTCTAGGATTAGCTCCCCTTAGGGCTTAAACCAAGAAGTAAAACATACAAAGCATGAAACTACAACCAAACCTCTTTGTGAGTTCAATCAAACTGTTCAGAGAAACATCAGAGATATTCACAAACATTCAGGGCCTGGATGGTCAGTGATTGTACATCATAAGCTTCAGATCACACATAAAAAAAGATGAAGAGAAGCATCAGAAAAATGATCTTTTTTAAATGTAATATATTCCTTTGAACACAATATATAGATCTGTGTTAAAAGAGGGAAACCGCCTACCACTCTGGATCAGCAACAGTGTACACTCACATAAAAAAAAAAGAAAAAAAAAAAAAGAAAATGCATTTAGCTTGTTTTTTTCTACACTGCTCACTAAACCCGGCCCACTGTGGAAAAAACATGCATCCCCCTGTAAAATCTGAATTCAGCTGGAATTAACTATATTTTCTTTCTTAAACATCAGTTGGTAAACTCATGATTTATCACTGCCTTTCATGTAAAATAAGACAAATAATGTAATGTAAGTGACTTACATCCATCAGTCTGGAAAAAGATTACAAAGTCTTTACTAGAACAATGAATAGCAGCAACAATAGCAATAATAATACCATTATTATTGCTATTAATAATACTATAATAGCAGTATTATTAATACCAATAATAATACTATTAATATAATTGCTATAATATTAATAGCAATAATATCATAGCAATATTAATAATGGTTAATAATGGTTAACCATTATTAACCATTGTTATTTTTAGCTTCTTCTGGAATAATTATTAACCATTAATTTATGGTTAATAAATTTCTGGTTAATTTATTAACCATAAATGAAAAATGGCTTAGAACACTGATGAAATTTCACCGGGGTGCTGAGCTCACAAATATTACTTCAATGGCACAGAGATTACTCACCGAGGACACAACACAACCCAGAACATCATCATATGCCTGTGCAGGTCTCACTTGTCTCAGTTAGGGTCAGAGTTCATGACTAAACACCAAGAAAGCAAATGGAAAAAATGGCATTCATAGGAGAGTTTCAAGGCAAAAAAAAATATATATATACCAAAGTACATTTGGAACATTTCAGGACAAGATCATCATAGATGACTAAACAATGGTGGTGTTAGTTAATGTGATGCTTCTATGATTCTTCACTACTTAGACGACATGCCATGACTTTGTGAATGATTGAACATGAATTCAGGTTTCACTTGATGGAGAATGTTCAGCTATGAGTTCAAGGCGGTAAGCACGACATCACTTATTTTGTCGCAGGTCCATAATATAAAGTCTTCTGGGTTGACCTCTAAAATACCAGCAACAGCAACAACATATAAACTGCAAGAATAGTTTTGAACACTGTAAAGCCTAATTTGTACTGGATGGTAGGCCAGATGAACAAATGTAGATTGGATGGATATCAGATAGAGAGAGCTGTAAAATGAGACTGTAACAAGCAAATATGTGACATTGACATGATGTTGTATGGCATTTGCAAATACTTTACTTGGTATGACAAGTAACAGTTTCAGTGTCCAGTTTTTCACAAACCCATGAGTTATTGTGTATTTATTACAAATTTTCTGCAAAAAAAGGTAAAAAAAAAAAAAAAAAAAAAAAAAAAAAAAATTGGGTCTAAATGACTGATAACTCCCACCTGCAAGTGGCAGTATTACTTCTATCACGCCGGTGTCTCAGCTTTACTTATTGTGAACTTATAGTCTGTGGTTGATATGGCCAGTACAACAGTCGAACAAAATACCTTTTTGTGTCCGTTTTGTTTCCTTTTCTCTCTCGTTTTCTTCGATAAGTACATCTCAGAAGGGGTTTAATGAGAAAAGAAATAAAGAAAAAAATCCTTATTAATTCTGTAGCAGAATTAGCTTTTTACACCCAGAAGGATGTAAACAATTATGTACATAAATTCTAATATGAGCCTGTGAGCAGTAATAAAATGTTGCCGTTTTAGCCACAGTTACCCCGTATTACTGCACAAATAAGCTTTCCCACCATGTCCAGCTCAACTGTGCACTGTGCAAACTTCCACGGATGAGGTACCCTGACAGAAAGATACCTTCAGAGCACAATTATCTCCTTCAGTTTTCTCTATTTGTGCAGCTGCAGACTTAGAAACCTTTTCCGAGTAAATGAAAACAGAATGTACAGTACAACAAAGAACACAACATTTTATATACAATAAAGGGTAACATTACCAACAAGTGAAAGTTGTTGCCTCAAAATACTATGTGTTCTAAAATAATATTTCATATTTGTACCTGAGTTTTTCTTCAAAGACAGCTGCAACCTTGAATTGTCAGGGATTCGTTTTAGTTCTGGCATTTTCTGTAGAACTCAGGCATAGTCAGGGAAAAGAGAACGTAACACTGACTAACAACAGATGGTCTAATTAGAGCAAAGTGCTAAAAGAAACAGAAAGTCCGGAAAACTGCAAAACAGCTGAAACACAGTTCATTTTACAACCTGCCTTAGACTCATAATAACTACAACACTGATTGACATATTTGATGCATATTTGACGGTGAATATTCTTCATGATTTTGATGAGGGCTTTTGACAAAATCTAATTGTTTGCTTATCGTATGATGTTTTTATGATGTGAAGCACTTTGAACTGCTTTGTTGCTCAAAAAATGCAATACAAATAAGCCTGACTCATTACAATCCAGCCCTACACATATTCAGTTGGTCAGTCAATATGGTAGAAACCCAATATTTCAGTGCAGACACCATATAGGCATGCATGCTGTGCTGCCGGTGAGGACAAATATCGAGTCCACGAAAAAGTGGTCCAGATAAAACCTGGGATGACACAAGGATTGTTGTAGATGTCTGTCTTCTTTAGATCTGTCATGGAGAGAGCAATTTTCTCTGTAAGCCGTGTGCTGTGAAATCAGGATCTAAGCCACAACCTCAGAAAACTGAAGAAAATGAAAGAAAAGACTGCTTTTGTACTCAGGATAACAAGTTTGGCCTGAGCACATGGACGTCTCTCTGTGGCGAAGCGATTTGTCCAGGGAGTGTAAAAGCAAACTCTTCCTTTCAGCAGAAAGAACCACAGTCAGCTTTTCTTAAGTATCTGTTATTATCTCAGACAGAAAGTATTTGTAAAGATGCTCAATGGGTTATACAAATAATTAAAATGATATTTTAATGGCATAAACAAATGGAAAAGGGACTGAAGTTCACAAAGCTGCAAAACATCCTTTCTCCTTTCTGCTCAATTCCAAATCAAAAGCTCTTTAAGTTCTGTCCTTCCATGCTCCATACGGTTAAATTCAACATTCACAGAATAGCAATCTGACTGAATGCTGGAAAAGACTAACGTTCTGTTCAAGTTGTGCTAAATGAATTTAGTCTATCGGCAAAACTATTCTAGCCTAAAACAGAATCTCAATGCTAAACATGTAGCAGCAGCAACGCTAATGTCAGCATCAACCATTTATACTTCAAATAGAAATGTGAATATATGTACTTACTCTTAAAATTGTGAACGTTTCTTTTTAATATAACTATCTTCAGTGCCTTATATTTAAGAGGCAACAGTAAGTATTACAGAGAGAAAATGGGTAAATTATTTACAATAACTAGATTTGTAATTATTGATTTTTTTTTTTTTAGATCAGTTAAGTGACAGAAAAAGAAAATTGCAGTATCGTAATATTATTTTTGACAATATCAACCCTTGACTAAAATACAACAATCAGCAACAAAGATCTGAATTGTAAACAATTAAAACAGCAAGAGAAAAAAAATGCTGCAGAAATACTTGATTGCTTAGACAAGCTATCTTCTTGACCTGGCAAAAAAGAAAAAAAAAAAAAACACACACACACGCACACACACATGGGTACTCATTACTGAACGCTTCCAACTCCACAGATCGATAACAACAGGCCACATTTTCTGCCTGGATAATGACATATTTAATGAGTCTTCTATCTTTTGCTCTAATTTCCTGTCTTTTCATCATAGCCATTGTCCCGAGCCTGAGGAAGAGTTCATCAAAGGCATCATGGCATCATGGATGCATTTAAATGAACATACAGAAGAAAGCACGTGTGAGGCTCCCTGAATAAGTTTAAATTGGTGTGTGTGGGGGTGCGTGTGCGTGCGGGTGTGTGTGTATTGTCAAATAGGATTTCTGGGTCAGTTGTGCCAGAAGACTGAGGGTCAGGAAGGGAAAAACTGATTATTCTGTTGTCACTGTCATTAAATCAATACCTTCCTGCTTGAACACACTCAGACGTATGCACACACACGCACACGCCCCCACAGACACACCACACACACACACACACACACATCTTCTCACATTCATATCAGATGCATCGCATATAAATGCACTTTACAAACGACATCACTTTTGCATATCCAGACCGTATTTCCCTTGGACCTCCTCAATTACAGAATGCACTTCCATGCACATAAAGTTTGGGCTCAGGACCTCCTGAGGGTGCTAGTGGGCATGGTTGATTGACCCTGCCTCACCAATCTGCCCAGCTCTCTGCCAGAAAATCAACCAATTAAAAGATGCAGGCACCACAGCAGCAAGAGGGGCCGGGGAGGGACGAGGGCCTGGGGTGAGGGAGGGGGGTAACAGAAGCTGCTATGCTGAATTTGGAAGCAGCTGCAAAGTTCCAACCTGAATATGCAGGACGACCAAGCTCTGTTTCTGCTGGGATGTTCCGGATTCATAAACGTAATATTGGAACACTTTTCAAACATTTTAAGGGAAGGTTTTCAAACTTTTCCAGCATCACACTTTGGAGATAAAAACAATACAAATGAGCAAAAAAAAAAAATACAGTTTCAATTCATTGTTACATATTACCACCATTAATAATGCATTGAGGTAGTATTGTGTACTGTGATAAGGTAGATTAAAGTAGGAAAATTACAAATTATACACCTGACTGGTCTAAAAACAAAAATACCAATTTAACAAAACATTCCCCAATTTCAAAAAATGTTTATCGCACGAAATATGAGACAACCTTTATTTCAATTAAACAGATCAAAAAGTCATTGAGCCATTCAATTCATTTAATTCTAACTATACAAACAAATTTGATTAAGGTAAATGGCATTCCTGCTCAAATTAAATGCTTTAACACAATATAAAAAGAAGATTACAGTTAAAAGTCAATCGTCAACTATAAGTGTTAATCTCAGCTCTTACTCACATATGTTGGGAAAACTCGGGAGCCTCATCATTTACGTTGGCCATCCTAATTCGTACCGTCGTGGTCCCCGTCCGAGGGACCTCCCCCTTGTCAATTGCCATGACGACAAACTCATACAGGTGATTGGGTCTCTCGTAGTCCAGAGGTCCCGCTGGGAAAATAGTCCCATGAGGAGAAATGATAAAATCTGGACTCAGGGTGTAGTAGGTCAGGTCGGCATTCGGTCCGGAGTCGCAGTCGTTGGCGGACACTAAGAGATGGGGAACAGGAAGAAGTTAGAGAATGAAAAAAAACATCACAGTTAGAGCTCAACTCAATTGTCTCATCATTATAAACATCAAGTTCTATCCTAAATTCACAGGATAGAGGGGATCAAATAAAAAGTAAAAGATGTTGAATGGTAAGCGGAACTGAATGACATGAGCTGCTGTAGAAAGAACCCTGGAAATCAAATAATTGGGTTGATTTCCTGTTTTAAGTTTTTTTATAGTTATTTTGTTTTTCGACATGCTGATGTTGAAAGAAAGAAAAAATCAAGGAAATCTACAGTGTATTACGTAACCTTGCTAATGATAGAAAAGAAGTTATGTTTCTACTTTCTAGAATGGTACAAAGTGTTATTTGCACAGCAAGCATTGAAAACACTGTCATTTTGCAACATTTCTGCCCGTGCGGCTCACATTGGGAATCCATGGAGCCCGGACCTGCTTGTCCGCAAATTGATTGCCTTGCTAAAACAGAAAATTCCACCAGGGATTTGAATAAGCATATTTTTACACTAACAAGAACATTTCCCCATCAAAAGCTCAATTCTCCAATTCACCTTACATTGCATTTAGCTCATGTGCCCGTACAAACAATGCATACGCACACACACACTCACACACGCACACACACACACATATGAATAATACATGTGCCAGCACTCACACGTAACGAAGAAACAACAGCTAACAAAGTGGAATTCTTTATTGCCATGAAGCCTTAGGGGACTTTAAACAGCATCAAATGAATAGTTTGAGAGTAGTTAATTGAACAAAAGCAGGCAAAACTGATTTTTACAGTTTATAAAAGGAGGCTTTTGAGGATGCCATTTGTTATAATCCATTATTTCACCTTATTTTGTGCAGATTCCATCAATTGATTTTTTTTTCTTTTAATTTTACAGGAATGTGAACAATAATTGAAACTTTTGCAGAATGTGGCCTTCATTTTTAATTTCTCCATCCCCCAATCAACTGTAATAAAGTCACTTAAAAGAGAGGTATGAGACTGTGTTTAGGTTTGATACAGAACAAGAACCATTTTTTTAAAAACATACCTCTTGTTGTGGAAACCAACTGCCAATAAGAAGAACCGCTGTTTTTGGGTTAGGGGTCAGGTCTAGGACTGAGGAGTGAACTCATTTCAGGTTAGGCTTATGGTACTAGTAATGGTAATGGCTAAAGAAATAAGTGAAAAATGAATGGAAGTCAATGAAAGAGAGAGAGAACGAGGTGAACTGACAGAGGAGTGACAGTAGCTAAGATAAATCTAAAATCTGATAAACATTTTTGATGAGTTCCTGCTGTAACTGATGTTCTGGAAGAGAGTTTTCTACCTCACTAGCGAGGGCCACTCAGTGATTTTAGGGCCCTTGACTTCAACGAGGAAGTGCACTCTGTGGGACGGGCCATCCCTGGATCCCTAATATTGTGAGGAGAGAATGCCTCTTCATTTACAAGACTTGTTTTCTTTATCCTGGCCATCCTGATAAAAGAGGGATGGCCAGAGGGTTTTCTATGCCCATATTAAGGGGAGTTTGACACACAAAAAACTGTGACTGAAAGAGAGAGCTGTGGTTGGAGATCTGTGAGACAATTCAGGGTCGAGAACCTTGTTCTTTCAGGCCCGACTGAAAGAACAAATAATACCTACACAGTAAAAAAAAAAAAAAAAAATCTCAAATTTAAAAAAAGAATCTCTAAAATACCGGCAGCTGTAGCTGTCAGAATTTCATCAATTTTTCATGGTAAAATTCTGACAACAATAGCTGCTTGTACTATAGTGTAAGTTAGAGATATTTTCTCACAGTGTACACTTCTCTGCCTTAGTGACGGTGTAATTCTGGAGCATGCTGCCAGTGTGTGATCCCTGGATAGGAGAGACTACTTTGCTGCAAGATGTAGTTTTGCACTGAGAAACAGACAGACTCCTGGAGCTTTTGAATGTCTTATAAACTGATCGTTTAAGGTGCGAGGAGAATCATTCACATCACACTGAAAATCAGATGATTGATGTATGATGATTTTTTTTCCCATCAGTAATTTAAAAATAGATAAATAAAAAATACAACTACTTTGGATTTTGTAAAAACTTGCAATATATTTCAAATTAATGTTTTTTTTTTTTTTTTTAATTTAAAAAAATATATATTTTGTGAGGAAACATATATTTTCAAAAGAACTCAAGTAGGTTGTTACCTTGACTCATGTCCTGATTTATAAAAAATAGTACTGTTTCTCAAACATACATAACTGACAGAGGTTGTGTATTGAAATAGAAAATATTAAAACGCTGGGAGAAGAGTCCAGGCCAGCCTGTCAGAGATCAATTTTTAAAATACATAATTTAGTCGGTTTCTTTATTACCTAAGAGATTAGCTTTAAATTCGCCAAAGGAACAGAGAGAAAATGGTTAGAAGAACAAAGTATGCAAACACTTGAGTCTGCATTTGTGTTATATCTCATCTTCACATCACCAAGAATGAATCTCACCAGCAAGAAACATTGGGATACACAGTTTAACGGATACCAAGTCAAGCCGGAAATGTTGGTGTCTTCTTCATGTGTTTTCTCTAATGTGAGGAATTAGAACTGAAGTCCGCAATAAGAGTCGGACAAAGCACATTTCTGTGTGTTTACTCTGCAGTGTCCAGCTGCTTAAAACGACTGACAGGTTTGTGAAGTGCAGCTGAAACGCAGCAGCTATTCTGCTGGTAAGTGATGAACTACCTCTCGCGCACTGATGATAGGTGAAAAATGAACGGTTATAGTAGTGTCTGCCCTGAGTCTAACTGCATGCAGCAGCCAGCCACATGGCACAGGAGTCAATATTTAATTTACTAAGTACAGATTTCTACTCCTCAGAGCACAGTTTGAGCATTTATCAGAAAACCTTTTTGGAATCTTGCATCAGGATTGTTGAGTTAAATCACTATAGGGGAGCCTGGAGGCCACTATGCACCGATGAGCCACAACACTGAACGACTCTCACCGGTTCCCAGCCTTGGTCCTGGGGGTGAACCGTCCTACATGATGTAAAGAGACTTCATGCTCCATCACACTTGATTTAAAACTAAAGATCAGTCCAACACATTACAATAAGTTCTGCAAACTTACATCAAGCACGTTGATTGTGAAACATCTGTGGCAATATTCTCTGAAGGTTTGGGACATACTGGATCAGACATCATGCGACTGCGGGGCGACACAAATGCTCTGTTCTTGTGCACTGAGTCAGGAAGATCGTGACTACCATAATAAGTAGGAGGCTAGTTCTGCTAGCTTCACTCTAAGAGCCTCAACATGTACCTGTGCAGTTCAGCGAGTTTTAGTTCAGTTAGCACTAAAATAAGGTGACCTAAACACCTACACTCTGACAGATCACCAGTGGAGCAGGTGTGTAAGTCAGCTAACCAGCGCTGTGTTCAGGCGACCACTTACTAATGATCAAAAAATAAACATCAAGCCCAAAAACATTAAATCCATGACGGAGTGAATGTTCTGTTTTGTGGGGGAATTTTAGCTTTTTGTTGTTGATGTTGGTGAAACACCTGGCTGAAATCTCAGCTCTTTTGGCTAGTGTAGCTGCTGTTAGTCGGTTGCCACAGCAACGGATCTGAGTTTGGAACAAAGACGACACAGAGAGCGAGAAAAAAGCAGTAGATCAGTGGCTTTAAGTTGTTTTCCCAACCTGTTTCTCTGTGTTATGTTTCCTTTATTGTGGCACACTGCAGACGCTGTAATTTCCAAAAATTTCACAAATGGACAGAAACTGAACTAATTGCCTCATCTTCTCGTAAAACATGGCAATAATCATTTCAATTATCAAATAGGATGCAATATTTCAGAAAGCATGGGAGCCATAGCAGTTATCTAAAATTAAATTATTAGAAAAATGTTTAACCCTCTGTTGCATTTTGACAGAAACCAAACTATAGATGAGTAGATATAAATACATCCTTCAACGAACGTTGATAACTACCCATTTTAAGAGTTCAAACACCAAATATATCTCAATTTGAATTCATGCGTATAGTGGAAACTGTCTTAGTGGCAGCGAAAGTCTGCAGTCTTACTTATTTCTGCTTCTGGGGTTTCTGCCAATCTGTGAAAGGGAAAATTAACGACACTACAGGAATCTTTGCAAACTCCAGCCAATAGCATAGCATTGAACTGACATATTTTAGCTTCTAAAGCCATTTTTCTTATATTTTAGATATGTTCTTGGCAAAAACCTACAAATTAACGGATTTTTGGAGAATAATTTGGAGTCATGTTACCCAGAAATATCCAGAAATCCCCAAACATTTGAGGTTTCGATGGTTGCTCAGTCTTGGGCTGTTCAGTTTTAGATGTAAAATCAGAATAGACAAATATAATTGTACTGAAAGCAGATTTTCTTAAAACATTAAAACTTTAAAACTGCTAAAAATGATTTCAAATGTACTTATGGTATTTCAACAATCAAAGTCTAACCATACTTTCACATTTGCTTTCACATTTGCTTTCTTCCTGTTCCTGTTTCTTCATCCTTTCCCAAACCAGTATGCATGTTTGCGTCCGCAGACAGGAGCACAGAAGGGGGGGCTCTCTCGCCTCCTCGGTGCACCTGTTGATGGCACCAAACCGCGCCTCCCACATCACACATCTCACAACCCCGTCCACCAATTTACTCCCTCACTCACACACCATTTTACACCTAAGGATTATTTTATACAGAGATCTTACAAACTAACAACATTTCACCTTTAAGTCTTAAGTTCTGGACCACAGCCTTCTTTGAAGTGGGTGAAGAGTTTATTAACTCACTGCGCTCCACTGGGGACAAACACAGCCTTTTTTGCTGTTATTCACTCCTAATAAATCCCTCAACAACAACACAGAATGAAAAAAAATAAATAAATAAATAAATAAATAAAATATATA
>CAEGAD010085209.1:0-34185 GCA_903067055.1 Poeciliopsis paucimaculata | reverse complement strand
TTGAACTAAAGGTCATTTCTGATTCATATCCAACATGATCATTACTGACCTTTCACCTGGGAGCTCCCTCCAACACACATCAGTGATCTTTGCTGTTACAATACAGGAGTAAAGCAAAGCTTGCATGACACACATAAAAACACAACCACTGATGTTGAAGTTTGGTCCAGATGTGACTTTATATCATTTATTTTACAGGTAATTTCAGAACCCAAACTAAAATGTCCAAACGGGAGGATCTGGAGTTATCCCGACATTCATAAAGCCTTTTGTTTTCATTTAAATCACAACATCCTCAGTTTGTCGAAGCCGAGGGGCCTCAAATCAACACATTAATGGGAGGATATTAAAGGACCCCGGTACTAACGGGTTCGTCCCAGGTCCTGACCCTGACCCGCTCCAGGTATTAATGAACCAGTTCCCAGTCTGGACCACAGAACAGGAACCGTTGGTAAAAGTTCTGGATGATCCACATCGTAACAGCGGTGGGTCCAGAACTTCAGTCCCTGGATCTCAGTGCTGATTTGACCCGGTCCATCAGAACAGCCTGGCACTTGGACTCTCTGGTTCTGGTTCTGATCTTACTGGCTTAGTTTGGGCCAGACTCCAGAAACTGCAGACAGAAACTTTAGTACTTTAGAAATATTTATTCTGACCATTTTACACAAACTGGGTTTAAAAGCTAATTTCACTGATTCTCTCGGCGGTCCAGACTCTGAACCAGGGCTGGTTTTGGTCCGGTTCTAGTCCTGCTTCTGCACCCGTCCCTCCAGCGGACCCAGCAGCACCGCCTGGGCCTCCAGCAGGGTGGTGTCGGTCTTGGCTCCCAGGAACCGGGCGGTGAGCTCCGGGTCCAGGACCTTCAGCCGGACCCTGGAGCCCCGCTGCAGCCCCTCTCCTCCGGCCGCGGGTCTCCGGCAGACGCAGTGAAACTTCCCTCCGAAGTCGATGTACAGGTCGTCCCGGACCACATGGAAGACGTTCCCGACCACAACCGACCGGTCTCTGAGCGGAACTGCCTGGAAGAGCGAGGCGAAGGTCTGCTCCTGGCCGGAGATGGAGGCACTGTGATCGGGCGCGGATGTCTCTGCCTCCCGCCGGAGCTCCGCCTGCCGCTGAAAGGCTGCCGCGAAGCCGGCTCTGGTTCCGTCCTCACTGTCGGAGCTGAAGGAGGTCCGGACGGAAACTCTCGAGGAGAAGCGAAACGCGGACCGGCACCTGAACCTCAGTCTCCACAAGGCCGCCATGTTGTCCTCCAATACCGGAAGAAGACGAGTTCCCTTTGACTTCCTGTTGAACCACAGCGCCGTCCCCGGCTCATTTAAGAAGGTTAATGCAAATCTGGACTGGAAATCTTATATAGAGTCATAAACTTTTCAATTGTTAAAACTTTATTTGTTTGTTTGTTATTGTCTGTTCGAAATAAATAGAAAAGTTTATCATTTTATGTATTCACTGGTTCGTGTTTAGTCTAAGAGCATCGATTGTAATCCTGTGCGCCAGGAGGCGCAAGTGAGACGTCCCCATAAAGTCCTGCGCCTGCGCAGTGCGTTCAGCGGTGTAACAAACGGAGCCAAGATGGAGGTGTTTGTTGTTGCTCCGAGCTTCAGGAACTCAAGCTTCGAGTTTCCACCTGGTTCTGTTGTCAGAGACGTTCTGGAACGGTTCATCCCGCGCCAGGTGGGTGACTATATCTAACAGAACCGGAACCGAACCTTAGCGTTGGGTTATAGGGTTTAAATCGGAGCGAGAAGCCTGTTAGCTGCTGAGCTACCGGAGGCTAATATAGGGATAATTACGCACTTCAACATGCTATAGGTTAGCAATAAGCTTTAACATAAATCTCCTATTTTACTTCAGAGCTGTATTAAAGTTAATTTAAGATGTTCCAGTTTCCCGGAGGTGATCGCATGGGAGATTTGTTTTCTACTAAACCTTCATTGTGTGCACGACTATAAAGAAGTACACATTGTGACAGTAACAGAAAATAACTAAATGCAAACGAAACATGAAATCAACAAAACTAGAGTTCAGATATAGTTCCTGCTGGGACCGCATCTGGTACCAGTACTTCCAGTTTCAGTGGAACTGGGAGTTCAAACGGTTCTCAAACTCTGAGAGCAAAACTCTGAACAAAGAACGTTTCATGTTTAGAGAACATTTGTATTATTCTAAATAAATGTATTTAATATTTTACATTTATCCACCATTTTGTTTTAGTGTCCCACAGCACTGTGTGACCTTTAGATCGCCAGAAAGTAAAAATCTGAACCAGAGGTTTCCATCTGAAGTGGTGACGGGTGGTTGGTTCTGTCTCAAGTCCAGTTTGTAGGAATCTTTACTGATCCAGTATTTCTCATCAGGACTGGTATGTCACCACTAACGGCCGTCTGTCCAGGCTGGAGGAGCAGCTGCAGGATGGGGCCGTCTACCGCCTGGAGCCCCGGCTCCGAGGAGGGAAGGGAGGTCAGTTCCAGGAAATGCACTGATCCCATGACCAGGGTTTGGCTCCTTGTTTTTTTGGTTTTCCAGGTTTTTCCTCCTTGTTTTTTTGGTTTTCCAGGTTTTGGCTCCTTGTTTTTTTTGGTTTTCCAGGTTTTGGCTCCTTGTTTTTTTGGTTTTCCAGGTTTTGGCTCCTTGTTTTTTTGGTTTTCCAGGTTTTGGCTCCATGCTCCGGGCTTTGGGAGCGCAGATCGAGAAGACAACCAACAGAGAGGCCTGCAGAGATCTGAGCGGCCGGCGCCTTCGAGACGTTAACCATGAGAAGGAGTAAGCGCCTCCTCCTGCTCTGGATGTTGTTTTGTAGTGAAGGGTCCAGACGGGTTCTGGTTCTGGTTCTGGTAGGATGGCGGACTGGCTGAAGAAGCAGTCGGAGCGCGAGGCGGAGAAGGAGCAGCGGCGACTGGAGCGTCTGCAGAGGAAGCTGTCGGAGCCGCGGCATCAGTTCGTCGACCCGCAGTACCAGCAGCAGTGCCACGACCTGAGCGAGCGTCTGGAGGACTCGGTTCTGAAAGGTGACGGGTCAGAACCGGGTAACGGGCCGGCCCAGCTGCTGCTCCGGGTCCTTAAGGTGTGTGTGTGTTGCAGGCCTGCAGGCGACCTCCAGCGGTCAGGTGAAGGTCGGAGCCGACCCGGATCAGAACCAAGCCCCTTCGAGGAAGAGGAGGAAGACTGCAGCGGCGGCCGGGTTCTGGTCGGTGTGTGAGGTTCTGACCCAGTGAAGGGGGCACAGGCCGGCTCTGACCCTCTGTTACTATGGTTACAGGACCGAGCTGGACGAGCTGCTGAGCTCTGAGGACGACGATGATGAGTCTCCACACAGCAGAGGAGCTGTTACCATGACGACCCAGAGGGAGGAGGCGGAGCCTGGACCCAGCAGCAGGTCTGTTGATCGATCTGATATCTGGATCAATATTCAGGTTTCAGTGAGGACATGCCTGATCCTCAGAGGTCAGAGGTCATGCCTGACCAGCTGGGGGCGCTGCAGGTCCAGAGTCCGCTGATGGGACCGTCTGCTGGTTCTGGACCGATCCGTGTTTAGCTTCAGGGTGGGTTCTGTTGCTGGTTAAACTGGTTCTGATGGTTCTAACTGGTTCCTCATAAACCAGGGGTCCAGCTGCAGAAACGGTCCAAATATTCTCAATTCTGATTCAGAACCGGACCAGTTCACCATCAGAACCAGAACCATGACCTGGATCCACATCCAGCCTCAAGTTCTGCTGTCTCCTCCAGCACCGCTCCAACCGCTAGAACCTCAGAGGTCCAGAACCCCGGGCTCCCGACGGAACCGGCCCGGGTCCAGAACCCCGGGCTCCCGACGGAACCGGCTGTTGGATTGTCAGGGGACCAGAACCCTCCTCGAGGCTGCAGGGAACCAGATCAGGTCAGAATCAGAATCCAGATGCTTAAACGTGATTTAGAGCAGAACCCTCTGCTGGTTCTGACGGTTCTGGTTCTGCCTCAGCAGTTGGACCTGTCCTCGGTGCCGTCCGTCCAGCAGCTGGAGTCTCTGGGTCTGGAGGTTCTGAAGGAGGAACTGAAGCGCCGCGGCCTGAAGTGCGGGGGAACGCTAGCGCCGCCCGCCTCTTCTCCGTCAGAGGCCTGAGTGCAGACCGGATCGACCCGGCACTGCTCGCCAGAACCAGGAAGAAGTAGACCCAGCTGGGCGGGTCCCTGTCTGGAATGAAGCGGCCGGGTCTGGATGTCAGAATCGTTTATTTGAACATGTGAATCGATGATCAGATTTGTTTTCATCAAATATTAATAAAACGTTTCAGAACCGAACCGAGTCGTTTCTCAGTCTGAGGGTCCGGTCCGGTCAGAACCCGGGGTCCCAGGAAGTGACCCGAGGAACTTCCTGCTCCTCGAAGCATTCGATGACATCACCGGCTGTGAAGTCCACCTCGCCGTCCACCGACACGCCGCACTCCATGCCCGCCTTCGCCGTCGCCACGTCGTCCTTATGGTGCTTCAGCGCCGACACAGAACCTGCACCAGAACCAGAACCGGCTCATTAAAGCTGAAGCGTGTAACTTCTATACCCTAACCGTCTACATGGTGATGATCTGTCAATCATCCTTATGCATGCGCTGCCAAATGTTCTATTGGCAGAAGCAATGTTCAGGAAAGCATTTGTTGCTGCTACTGGGGTTGAGCAGCGTGTACATAAGGATGACTGGCAGCACTGGCTTAACTGAAGGTTCTACCTGACCTCTGACCTCCTGCTCAGCCAATCAGAGAAGCTCCTGACCAGGAGAACTAGTTCATGGTGGTGAACTGTGAATATGAACCGGTTCATCCTGATCCCGGACTCCATCAGAACCCGACCACACAAATCCCCAAGGTTCAGAACCAATTGGACCCGACCCGGTTCTAGTCTCACTCACCCTCCCACACCGTGTCTCGTCCTCGGGTCAGCCGGAACTTCAGCCGGTGGTCCAGCTGGCCCTTCTGGACCCGGCAGCCGGCCACCAGAACCTTCTTCTTTCCGACAGAGACTTCGAAGACGGCGAGGACCGTCGCCTCACCTGACAGGACAGGTGGACAGAGCAGACTGTCGGTTCTGAGACCCTCCAGCAGTCCGGTCGGTTCCCTCTGACCCGGTTCTGGACTCACCCACGGTGCTGCGGTGGCGCTGCGGCGGCAGCTTGCTGCTCAACTCCTGGCGCAGCTGCTCCACCAGCTGGTAGATGACGCGGTGCAGCCGCAGGGCCACGCCCCTCCGCGCCGCCAGCTGCGTCACGCCACGGCTCGCCACCACGTTGAACCCGTACACCGACCCTAAGGAACAGAACCAGAACCTGCTGCCGTTACCAAGGCGACACCGCTCGGCCCCGGGGCGCTCTGGCACCGGAACGCCGGACCTACCTCCGAACGCGGCGGCCATGTTGACGTCGTTCTCCGAGATGTCGCCGACGCCGAAGTGGATCACGTCCAGCCGGCACTCGTCCTGGGCGTCGTAGCCGTCCAGGATGTTCAGCAGCGTCTCCACCGACCCGTCCACGTCACCTGTTGGTCAGAGGTCATCGGTCAGCGCCACCACGACGGGCGGCGCCGGGCGCAGCACCGTCCCCACCTTTGATGACGAGCGGCAGGCCTAGCTCGTCGCTCTCCGTCCGCTCGCTGGGCCGCACAGAGAAGCGGATCTTGTCGGCCCGGTACAGCGCCACCCTCCTCTGGCGCCAGCTCAGGTGGGCCAGCGGCTCGCGCTCCCGCCGGTACTCCTCCAGGTGGCGCTGCTGCTTGAGCTGGACGGCGCTCTGCTCCTCCACCAGCTTCTGCTGCTCCGCCTGGTGGCTCCTCCACTCCACCACCTCTCTGGCCCGCTGCTGCAGGCCACAGGACAAGCTTTTACTGCAGCGGTCCACACAGGAAGTAGCCAACGCACAGCTCAGACAGGACTGCTATTCACTGATCAGACACCGGTTCTGGCCCGGTTCTGGCCCGCACCTCTGACTCCACCTCCAGCACCGTCTCTCCGGCAGACGGCAGCTCCTTCCATCCGACCACCTGGACCGCCGCGCTCGGCGCCGCCTCCGGCACCGTGCGGCCGTTCTCGTCGAACAGGAAGCGGACCTTGGCCCAGCAGCGGCCGGCCACCAGGACGCAGCCGCGCCGCAGCGTCCCCCTCTGGACGATGGCCGTGGTCACGGGTCTGGACAGGAAGCGGACCCGTCAGAGGAACTCCCGTCAGAACCGGACCCGGTTCCAGAAGACTCACCCTTTGCCTTTGTCGGTCCGGCTCTCGATAACGACGGCCTCCACCGGGCCGTCCGGGTCCGCCTTCAGCTCCAGAACCTCGGCCAGCGCCACCGTGGCCTCGGCCAGAGCCTGCAGGTTGTCACCCTGGAAACAGCGACATCATCGGTGAGGCCGCGCCGTGGGCGGGGCGGCCTGGACCGTTGCGGTTCCGTTCGGGTCGGCTCACCTTCAGAGCCGAGATGTGGATAGCCTGAACGTCGCCGCCAAACTCCTCGCAGACGACGCCGTGCGCCAGCAGCTCCTGCTTCACCCGCTGGGGGTCGGCCTGCGGCTTGTCACACTTATTCACCGCCACGATGATGGGGACTGGGCCAGGCCGCAACCAGAACATCAGAACCAAAACCTCAGAACCAGCCGGCGCCCTGATGACGCCCGCTCCTACCTTTGGCGTTCTTGGCGTGCTGGACGGACTCCACGGTCTGGTTCATGACGCCGTCATCGGCTGCCACCACCAGCACCACGATGTCGGTGGCGTTGGCGCCGCGGGCCCTCATGGAGGAGAACGCGGCGTGGCCCGGCGTGTCCAGGAAGGTGATCCGCTCCCCGGTGGGCAGCTGGACTGGAGGTCAGAAGGACAGAGATCAGAGGTCAGGAGCTCTACAGAGAAGGATCTGGGGGACTGCGGGCGGAGCCTCCCAGCTGGCCCCGCCCCCGGCAGCACGTTACCCAGAAAGGCTCCGATGTGCTGCGTGATTCCGCCGGCCTCCGTGGCGACCAGCTGGCTCTTCCTCAGGCTGTCCAGCAGCGTCGTCTTCCCGTGATCCACGTGACCCATGATGGTGACCACCGGGGGGCGAATCGCCAGGAGCGCGGGGTCAGCGGGGGGCCTGGGGCCAAGGAAGGGTCACAGACAGGTCAGTTGGATGATCGTGGGGTGGGGTCGGGTCGGGTTCTGCCGGTACCTCCTCTGGGCGTCTCTGTTGGTCCGCTCTCGGCTCTCGCTCAGCTTGGCCCATCTGAACTTCATCCCGGACCGGATCACCGCCTCTTTGATCCAGCTGTCCTCCAGAACCGAGTCGGGCCGGAGCGAGTCCAGGTCGGCTGGTGTGTTGAGCAGCGCCTCCAGAACGTGGTCTGTAGCAGAACCGGGTCAGTAAAATCTGCAGGGGAATCGGGTCGTCGGCGTTAGCTTGCGCCGCTCACCAAAGTCTCTGTTCATGGCCGCCGCCAGCGCCGCCGCCGTCATGCCCTGTCTGATCTCCACTTCCTGTTTGTCCACTTTGAGCTTCTTCTGTTCCTTCCTCTGACCTTTGACCTGCACCAAGTGAGTCATCAGCCTTTACTCTAGTCCAGGTCACCAACCACAAGCTAGGCTAACATCCACAGCCTTACCTGCTTGGAGGCCAGACGTCTGCTCTGAGGCCAGGGGAGCAGGGGGGCGGGGCTCCGCAGCAGCCGCGCAGCCCGCATCACTGATGACATCACACTCATAGCTACAGAGGACACAGGTGGAGGACAGGTGTTTCTGTTCAGCCAGGAGACAAACTGCATCTGTCCTCACTGGAGGAAAAGCATTTTGATTTATTTAGTGGACTTTTATTGTGAAATCTCTGGAGGAGATGATGATGATGCTGATGCTGATGCTGATGCAAAGAAGGATTTCTGTCAAGAAAGTTATTCTGACATGATGTGTCAGTCAGAAGCTTCTTCCAGTTCAGTGTAACACAGACTGCTACAGCAGATCATCGCCTTCAATCACTTTGAAAAATGTTGAATTAATGAGATAGAACTTTATTTTCCTGTGGGATCAATGAAGAATTTCTAAACTGAATTTGAAATGACAGAAACACAAAGACTCCCTTCAGCTGACCTGAGAAATGCAAGAGAGGTTCTTTCAAAATAAAAGCCGAATGAAAGAAAACAGCTGAACTAAATCAGCAGATTAGAAAATAATCATATTCAGACAGATGAACGTCACCAGGAACCAAACCGCCTCAAAGTGACCAGAATGTGTCTAAAGTTCGTGCAGGTCAGTAAAAGCGGATCCTCACATACCAAACTGATCAGCCGGAAGGATTCCTGAAGAGCTGCGGTCTAGTCAAAGCCCACAGTCTGGTTCCGTGTTTCTGGTCTTCCTCCACCTGAGACAGGTGAGCTCTTCACCTCATCCTGTCACCGAACCAACAACCTCACCGTGAGCAACACCTGCAGCAGGGAGCCGCCATGATAGATGACGTCTCCTGATGACGCAGGAAGTCACATGACTCTGATCGGACTCCTCCCCCGGAACCAGGCGGATCCAAACTGGCTGAGATCCTGCAGCTCCTCGGTTCCGAGTCCACTGGATGCCCGGCCCGGTCCAAACATCAGGGTTGCCTGTTGTGACATCTTGTCTGTGAATGTGTGACGTTTTGGGTTATTCTGTTCATTACTAAAACATTCATATGATCAATATGTGATGATCACATGAATGTTTTAAATCATCTTTTCCCAAAGACCCGAATATATGAGAAACCATCTGAAGCTGCTGGAAAACCGTGAAGGTTTGTTTGTTTGTTTGTTTGTTTGTTCTGTGTGATGAATCCCGCCTGGATCCGGTTCTTCCGGTTTGTGTTCATTTGATGCCATGTTTGTTGTTTATGATGGTAATAAAAAAACAACACGGTTACCATGGTGATTCCAGAACTGGGAGGAACTGGTTCTGAACATGGACCCGAACATGAGCCGAACATGGACCCGAACATGGACCCGAACATGAGCCGAACATGACCCGAACATGGACCCGAACATGACCCGAACATGAGCCGAACATGGACCCGAACATGACCCGAACATGAGCCGAACATGGACCCGAACATGACCCGAACATGACCCGAACATGAGCCGAACATGAGCCGAACATGGCCGCCATCCAGTCAGTCAATAAAACAACAGAAACGATCATAATGAGACACTTTTATTTATTTTGATTAAAAGGTTCTGACCCGGTTCTGACCCGGTCGAAGTTGGACTTCAGCAGCGCTACATGTTGGGTCAGAACTTTGGTTCTTCACATTTTCAGATTCAGACAGAACTTCTTCTTCTGTCCACAGCAACAGGCGGCGTTTGGACCAGTGGGAGGAAACGGCGCCGCCGTGTGGCTCCGAGCGGCTCCTGCAGCTGCTTTCAGAGGTAGAAATCTTCACTAGTTTCTACAGACGATCTCATGTTTTAACGGCTGGAATCAAACACCGATCCATCTTCCTCTTTTCAGTGAACTTCATCATCATCATCATCACATGACACAAACACAACAGCATCCACATGTAAAAGCCCTAAAAGATTTTAGCACCACCAGCAAAATAAATCTGTATCAAATGTTTGGTCAGAGATTTGAAAAAAGGCACAAACTGACACCAAACACGTCACATGACAGCTACAGGTGGAGATCAGACGTTTCTCCACGGATCTACAGAGAACAATAAACCTGAAACACACACAAGGTCGTCCCTTTCAGCCAATCACAGGCCTGGAGGTCCGGGGCCTTCATCAGAGGAAGAGGAGGACTCACTGGCATCGCCACACCAACAGGCTGCAGAGAAGAAGAAGAGCGCCAGATGTTTCATCCTGCAGCAGCCACAGCAGTCGCCATGGTTACCAGCCTCAATATTCAGGTCTGGTGATGAACATTTCATTACAGTTTATAATAAATTAATTAGATTATAATAAAATAATCTCAAACGATAATAAGAGTATTTTTTACTATTAAACAAAAAATGATCCTATTCAGTCACAGTCGGATCACGGCGTGTTTATTATTAATAATTATTATTATTAACTCGGTAACCTCCACCAGAACCAGGGTTTAAACTCGTCCATTATGACGAGTTTAAACCCTGGTTCTGTCGGCCTTTTGATCAGAACATCAAATGTTAGGAATGATTTATGAAATGTTTCTAACTGGCAATAAACCAAATTTATGGCAAAATGGAGCAAGAAGAACAAAAAACCTGCTGAGACAGACAGCAGAGCTGGTTCTGGTTCTGGTTCTGGGTCTGGTTCTGGTTCTGGGTCTGGTTCTGGTTCTGGTCCGGTTCTGGGTCTGGTTCTGGTCCGGTTCTGGGTCTGGGTCTGGTTCTGGTTCTGGTTCTGGTTCTGGTCCGGTTCTGGGTCTGGTTCTGGTCCTGGTTCTTGTTCTGGTTCTGGTTCTGGGTCTGGTTCTGGTGCTGGTTCTGGGTCTGGGTCTGGTTCTGGTCCGGTTCTGGTTCTGGTTCTGGTTCTGGGTCTGGTTCTGGTTCTGGTTCTGGTTCTGGGTCTGGTTCTGGTCCGGTTCTGGTTCTGGGTCTGGTTCTGGTTCTGGTTCTGGTTCTGGGTCTGGTTCTGGTTCTGGGTCTGGTTCTGGTCCGGTTCTGGGTCTGGTTCTTGTTCTGGTTCTGGTTCTGGTTCTGGGTCTGGTTCTGGGTCTGGGTCTGGTTCTGGTCCGGTTCTGGTTCTGGTTCTGGTTCTGGGTCTGGTTCTGGTTCTGGGTCTGGTTCTGGTTCTGGGTCTGGGTCTGGTTCTGGTCCTGGTTCTGGTTCTGGTTCTGGGTCTGGTTCTGGTCCTGGTTCTTGTTCTGGTTCTGGGTCTGGTTCTTGTTCTGGTTCTGGTTCTGGTTCTGGGTCTGGTCCGGTTCTGGTTCTGGTTCTGGGTCTGGGTCTGGGTCTGGTTCTGGTTCTGGGTCTGGTTCTGGGTCTGGTTCTGGGTCTGGTTCTGGTTCTGGTTCTTGTTCTGGTTCTGGGTCTGGTTCTGGTTCTGGGTCAGGTTCTGGTTCTGGTTCTGGTTCTGGGTCTGGTTCTGGGTCTGGTTCTGGTTCTGGGTCAGGTTCTGGTTCTGGGTCTGGTTCTGGTTCTGGGTCTGGGTCTGGTTCTGGGTCTGGTTCTGGTTCTGGGTCAGGTTCTGGGTCTAGTTCTGGTCCTGGTTCTTGTTCTGGTTCTGGTTCTGGTTCTGGGTCAGGTTCTGGTTCTGGTTCTGGTTCTGGTTCTGGGTCAGGTTCTTGTTCTGGTTCTGGTTCTGGGTCTGGTTCTGGTTCTGGGTCAGGTTCAGGTTCTGGTTCTGGGTCAGGTTCTGGTTCTGGTTCTGGTTCTGGTTCTGGGTCTGGTTCTGGTTCTGGGTCTGGTTCTGGTTCTGGTTCTGGGTCAGGTTCTGGTTCTGGTTCAGAGGTTTCGACTTCAGTAATTTGCAGCAGTGGATATTAAGTTTATTATTTGGAGCCTCGTCATTTAGTTTAACTTCCAGTTTTCTTTTTTTAGAAGTAAAAAGTTTTTGTTGCATCATGTTTGATTCTGAGAGCAGAAATCATGAGTGCTGGTTTCCTGTGCTGGTCGTGACCAAATGAACATAGAGAGACATTTCAATGTTTTGCTATTAACAGGAAAACATCTATGCAGAATCTCTAGAGATTTCTCCAACCTCGTCAGTTCTGACCCGGTTCTGACCTGCAGTCGCTGCCTCCGGCGCTGATGACGTATTTGTCGTCGCAGGAGAAGCGGACGTTGGTGACGTGAGCCGAGTGGCCGAAGTAGCGCTTGTGCTTCGCCTGCAGGGACAGCCAGAGAGAGGACAGGGGTGACGGGTCGACCCGGTTCTGCGGGTCCGGAACACGTTCCGGTCAGACTCCGTCTCTTACAAATTTCTCCGGGCAGGGGAAATCGAAGAGCTTGACGAGGCCGAAGTCGTCTCCGGTCACCAGGTTGAGGCCGGCGTGGGAAACGCAGGCGCAGGTGACGTCGGCCTTGTCGGCGTTCCGCGGCCAAACGCCCAGAACTTCATCACCAAAGATGCTGGAGAAACAAGAGAAACCCAGAACCAATCAGAACCAGTCAGAACCCAGCAGAACCCGGCAGCCATGTTGGTCCAGAATTACAGAAACCAGCACCAGTTGTCATGGAGATAACAACCAAGGCTAACAAGTAACCTGATGGTTTGACTTTCAGACAAAAACATAATTCACTCAGAATTTTTTTTCCAGAATTTGTTTTGTGATTCTTAAACACGGCCAGAACTGGATCCTGGTTCTGTAATAGAAGACGTTCGTTTATTGCTAAAGATTAACTAATAAATTAATGTTGATGGATTTCAGAGCTGCCTCCGTTTTCTATCCATGAAATACGAGAAGCGCCTCGGTTCTGTTCCCGACAGTCGGACCGGGCCTGTCAGGTTCTACTGATCCAGTTTGGGTTCAGGTTCTCCTGGATCAGCTTCAGTCTTATCTTTGAATTGACCCGACATGCCCAATAGGACATGGGAGGATTTTGTTTCTGGTGTTGGTGGAACCTCAGGGCGGTATCTCCGTCAGGGGGAGGAGCTGATCTTGCTTCACAGGATGATGAATGTTAGGGTTTGTTTTTCTGCTGCCTTCAAAGCAACATGAAGCCTGGCTTCTCATTGGCTCCTCAGCGAGCCTATCAGAGTTATCCAACCAAAGTCTGTCATTACCTTCAGGAAAAGTCCTGGAGAACCTTTGGGTTTGGACCAGAACCAAGTCAGACATCATGCTTTCTAACTACAGGCACCTGATGGATAGAACTGTTACTAACCCACCAAACGGTGCGTTTCCTGACCTTGGCGTCAGTCTCACCTGGTCCAGGTCGCCCAGGTGATGCGTTCAATGACGTGCAGCTCTGTGACGATCTTCCCTGAGGGCACTTCATGGACCTGACGAGTGTAGGTGCTGGTGGACACCTGGGACAAGGCGAACATGTGAACTGTTAGAGGCTGCAGAGATCAGTCAGACACCCAAAGTTTGAACCCAGATCACCTGGATGTGTTTGCTGTCAGCAGAGAAGTCGATGTGGATCACGAAGCCGGGGATGTCCTTACAGTAACCGATTCGGTTGAGTGACGGGCCGAGAGTCAGATCATACAAATCTACAGCACTTTCTACTGAACCCACTGCCAGGAACCGGTTATCTGGACTGAACCTGGACCACAACAACCCTCAGATTTTCACAGATGCCACACAGAGGAGTTCAGCTCTACTGCCCTGCCTTCCTTACCGGATGTCCTGGATGGAGACACTGCGGTCTCTCTTTTTGCCCCAGACGGTGAGGGAGTTGACCAGCAGCACGATGAACTCGCCATTCTCCATGCCGATGGAAACCATCTCCCCATTGGGGCTGTAGCATGTGCATTTGGCAGGGTGACCCAAACTCACCTTGTTCAGGAGTTTCTAAAGCAGAAAAACAAATGAAAGTTTGGACTGCAGGAAATCTGAAGGCTAGACTGGACCCTGGGCCCTGGAGGAAAGTACCTTGTCAGCCAGGTCCCAGATGCGTATGGTCCCATCATCACTAGCAGAGATGAAGACATCTTTGAAAGGATGCGATGCTAAACCCCAGATTCCTCCCTTAGTGTGACCATTGATCATGGTATTGGAAGCAGCATTCTTCTCTCCAACCTCTATGATCTCCCCGTCTTTGGTTCCCACCAGAATCTTACCCTACAGCAAACAGGATTAGATATTAGAGAAGATTAGGACCTTGGATTGAGCATGACAAGGTATTTTCAGCAACAAGGCAGTTCAAAGTGTTTTACGTGAATTAGAGGGAAATACAAACAAAATAACAAACCAAAAGGTGAAAACTACATATTGGTTCCCCATGTTTAAT
This sequence comes from Poeciliopsis paucimaculata, assembly GCA_903067055.1. Lineage (NCBI taxonomy): Eukaryota > Metazoa > Chordata > Actinopteri > Cyprinodontiformes > Poeciliidae > Poeciliopsis > Poeciliopsis paucimaculata. The sequence goes on along the minus strand of CAEGAD010085209.1, from coordinate 20,359 downwards.
AAGAATAAGAATAAATAGCCTGTAATTTATAAACTAATAGGAATTTTCCTGGATCTTAAATTTGTTCTAACTAATTAGTAGAATGATATGACAACATTGGGGAGGATATGGCATGTATAGTGAGATAAGGCTCAGACATGAAGCCAGCAAAAGGCGGAGTGTATCTGTTTGCTGTGTTTGTGTTGCATGTGTATGACCATGAAACCATGCAGCTCGGTCTCCCAGGCAACAGTCTGATATGATGGTGTTATCTAGGAGCAAGTCCTTGGGAGCACTCTGCTCCACAGTCACATGGACGATTTCCGAAGGGAGTGAGGAGAGCAGGAGCGTCATGTTCACTTATCTTCCAGGAGATTCAAGATATCCAGCCAGCCGAGGCTAACACAGTTCAGATACAGAAAGATTTTAAATTTTAATCTGCCTAAAGTCTCACCGATACATCTATTAATTCCAATCATCCAAATTAGTGTGGCCGTCCCACTGAACCGAAACTAGCAACTTCTCCAGGATCGATTCCTTCCTGCTACAGAGTTTTAGAGTCTGCAGCTGGGCTGCGAGTCTCAGCAAGAATCGCATCCAACTTGCGTCTCTGTCCCACTGCATGTCAGTCTGAGTGTTCGCTAGTCAGACCAACCCGTCACAAATTTGCCGACATATCCGCCAACTCCAAACAGAGATCCTGTTGTCATGAATAAATCCAGGATGTATCCCTCTGGGTGTGTCCTCTGCCCAGGCTTCTCCTCGAGAAAATTTGATCAATTGCATTGAGAGAGCAGCTGACCAGATCCATCATTTGTAGATTTGAGGACGTGCAAAGAAAGGCTTCAAAAAAGCAACGCAAAAACAAAGCAAGCAGGGAGAAGATAGGTAGGGAGGGAGCAGCCTTCACTGACAGCAAGAGGCAAAGGCCTCTCTAGCTCTTCTCTAAAAGCATGGACACTTAGACGATGAAGAGACTGTCCTTACATTCTTTACATTGCCTGCAGGTCAGAAGCAGACTGTGGGCCTTACCTTCCCTCTGCAGACAGATCGAACGTTCTCAACTGGCTGACCGGTCTCCAGCTGAAAGGCTCTGCAGCGCTTCATCTCCTGGTCCCAAAGCTTCACAGCTCCCCCCTCTTTGGTCCTGTGAAACAAACACCCTAATGGAGTACTACTCCTCTGGAGACAGAGTTAGACTTTCTGAATAAAGGATCTGGTCTTTACATCCTACACTGATAATACAGAGCCAATGAGACTAACAGCTGGATCCCAGCAGGATGCAGAGAAACTGGACCAGTTTTAGATTCTTTCTTCTAAAGTATCTGCAGAACATTGATGACAGTCAGGAGTCTTGTTAAAAGACCAGATTTAATGAAACAAGAACATCTCCACAACTGGCAGAGACATGTGTAAAACAACGTTATAATAACCTTCTGACTGGGAACATCTTAGTATCCTGACTAACCCCTGACTACAGCTCTGAAGGTGAGTTCAATTCCTTACGGCCTTTCCTTCCCTCCAGTGACGATGAGTCCGTCCCTCAGCGTGGTGTACATGGTGAAGACGGGACCGCTGTGCGCCTTCGCCACTACTCGGACCAGGAAGTGGTCCCTCCAGACATACACATCTCCGTTTATTGCACCAGTGAACGTCAGATTATTCTAGGAGGAAAATGTTCATTTACAATAAAACTAAAACTTTGTGGACATAAATGGCCTACATATAACTAGGACTTACAGCGCCAAAGGCGACAGACAGCATGGTCTGCATGCGGCCATCCTCCACCGAGCCAATCACACCTTTCTTATACATGAGGGAACCACCAACCAGTGTCCAGAACTTGATGTGTTTGATTCCCACCGACACAAACTGAGTGTCTGAGTCGGGTCTGAACTCAACCACAAAGATCCGCTCAGCGTGACCGCCTCTACTGGTCACCTTGGTGCCTGTCATGGAGGTAAAGGGTCAGGCTGTCCACGCTTCAAGTGCAGCAAAACCTAAACTTGTTTCTTCTCTACTCCGACAGATTCTTACTGCAGTTTTCAGATGTTTAAATGTAAAATAAGAGCGAGACCGCTGGTCCTTGACAGCAGAGAGACGCTTCCATGTTTCTACCTTCATAACTTACCTTCTTGCCATCTCCACACCGTGATGGTATGTTCAGGTTCCACCCCCACTGAAAGCAGTAACTTCCCTGTTGCACTAAAGTTGACATAACCTACGCCTTTAGCATGGGAACACCGCAGGATGGAGAGAGTCTGTTTGGTCATTGCATCCCACACATGGATGGATGGAGCAAGACCTGTGAGAAGACACCAGAAACAGAGAACCAAAGTCAGAGCCTGTAAAACAGTGGATCCAGAGTCACAGAAATTGTGTTGAGTCAAGGAACCACACAATCTAGGAGTCCCAGCAAGATATAAACTTCCTTGTAGCTCTAAAAATGATCTGTTAAAGGACAGATCATTCTGTGCTAATTATCTTCTAATTGTGGAACATTAACAATCAACGTTTTCAGGTCAGAGGATATTGATACCAGCAAGGAAACCCAACCACTAGGAGGTTGAGGTGAGCCAGGTTTGTTTGGGTCATGTCACTTCCTGTTAGCGCGTGGTACGTAGCAGAATGCTTTCGAACTTGATTCTTTCAACCTGATCTTATTTCTCAATACTGTGCCACTTGTTTATTTTGAATCACTTTTTTAGTCTCTTGTGGCTTTATTGAACAGTATCTGGACATAAGGAGGAGAGAAAGGGAAAGACATGCAGCAGATGGCCTGAGACCAGGACTCTTAACTCAGGGCAACCGAGTCGCCTCTGTAAACGACCCGAGCCACCCGGCGCTACTGAGACGCTTCAGTTACAACAGTAACTTCTGACGGTGGCTCTAGAGGCAGGAGTTTGTCCTGTAACCTGTAGGTTGCTGGTTCAAACCCCGCCCACAGCAGTTGGTGTCAATGCCTTGTCTCTGTCAGGCTGCCCCAAGGCAGCAGTAGCCGAACTGTGAATGTCCGAACATAGAAGCTGGTTCTGCCCCAGAAGAAAACAGGAATGTTGACTCAGCACCGCAGTCAGAAAGCAAGGCAGGATCCAGATCTCACTGACAGAGTGGGGATACAGTAGGTGGGACAGTGGGTGGGACATAGTGGGGACAGTGGGTGGGGACAGTGGGTGGGGACAGTGGGTGGGACATAGTGGGGACAGTGGGTGGGACATAGTGGGGACAGTGGGTGGGGACAGTGGGTGGGACAGAGTGGGGACAGTGGGTGGGGACAGTGGGTGGGACAGAGTGGGGAAATTGGAAGAGGAAATGTTCATTCAGATTAGAACCATCAACAGATAAATCATTCAGTTCATCTGACAGAACCTGGTCCAAACGGGGCAGAAACAGAACCAATCCAACCATCAGCCACCATCACCCTGATGAAAACACTCATTACAGAACCTGGTTCTGGTCGGGTTCTGTCACTCATCGGTTCAGAACAGGAAACTACAGGCTCTGACTTACAGTGAAACCAGAACCCTTTGGAAAAATGTTAATCTTTACCAGAACCAGAATCAGGTTCAGAATCAGGAGAACTGAGTTCTGATCCTGCAGCTGAGAGTCCGGTAAAAACCCGGTAAACCTCCAGGGGGAACGCCTCTCCTGCTTTAGACCGTGACCCATCGAAAGTGTAATCTGATCAGAATATCACAATTATTAATTCCTTTGAAAGAAATTATTTTATTACTTCAGAATAAAAACTGGGAACCATTTTTCTTTCAGTCTGGAATCAAAAAGAAAAACCTGATCATCACAACAAGTGTCCATATCAGAGCTTCCTTCACCTGCAGGTTCTGCAGCGAGTGTTTTCTGAGAGCAGATCTAGTCTAGGACAGAACACACACGGGTCGGACTCGACCGGGATCCTGACCGCTGGTACTCACCGGACACCTCGGTCTCTACGCACCGACAGCAGACGACGCAGCAGAGCAAACAGAATCGTGTGTGAATGATGATGAGCACGGTGAGGAAGGTAGAGGCAGCCTTACCTGGCAGGTCAGAGATGTCACCTGGTGGTGAGGAGAGGCGGTGACAATGAGGAAGCAGTGGAAAAGAAGGAAAGGTGTGATGGACCAAAAGCAGCCAGTCATGCATGAAAGCAATGTGCAGAGGAGCTAACGACCTGCAGCCTGACTACAACCTCTGACAGGAGGAAACACAGAGCAGCTACCACACACCTGGCTCCCTCTGGTGCCCTTACTCTGCTCTGCAGCCTCACTGGACCTGCAGGAAACTGGGAGCTTGTCCAAAACAGAATCCCACACAAGGCCCCAGTTTATGTTCAGCTGCTTCTCCTTTCCTGCAGCTTCAAATGAAGACTGAACTCTTCGATAGATTGCAGATTATTCTTCCGACAGCCAGCAGGTTCTACACCTTTACAGTAGAGCTTAGTTCAATGAGCTTTCCACCAGAACGGACCCGACCTGCAAGAACTTGACCTCCAAGTACTCTCCCTGATAGGACATGATCTGAAACAACTTTCTTAATGACACTTGAGTTGCTTCAGAACTAAATGAAAAGAGAGATTTTACCAGACTGTGACATAAAACCAGACGACTTCATTCATACTTTTATTCAGGTGGTTGTGGGGTTTACTGAAAAGGTTCTTTAAGATGTTCTACTTAGCACTCCGACTTTCTGATGGAACCAGCCAGTGATCTTATTGCGATCATGAACCAGAACCTTCTCTGCTACGCCACTGCTACCGAGAGGCAGGCAAGACCCCCTGCAGGTGATGTGAAGGTTTGCGGTCTCACACTTACCGATCTGTCCAGTGGCGATGATGTTCTGGTACTTTGGGTGCTGGTTGACCGTCAGACAGAGAATGTCATCTGTGTGTTCCAGGTAGAAACTCTGAGTTCCTGTCAGGACAGGAAGCAGGAAAAGTGACCTCATGAGCAACATTAGCAATGACTGACGGTAACTGGCGGTCCTACGCACCGGCAGACAGATTCTGGATGACCACAGCAGCGGCGGTGTGGAAGACGATGTCGGCGCCGTCGTTGAGGTAGTGCAGGTTGTTGCGGCAGTCGAAGCCTCGGTAGCCGAAGACGTGTTCCAGCAGCAGCTCCTAACAGACGCAGACAGCAGTTAGAGCCGAGGTCAGGACGTGTTGGACATTATCAAGCAGATGCCATGTGCCGACCTCCACCGCTTTCCTCTTCTTAGTCACGTTGTCCTTCAGCAGTTTGTCGGGCAGCGGCACGGCCCGGCTCACAGGAGGCCTGAACAGGAAGAGCAGCGTTAACAACAAACTGCACCCGAACTCATCAACAGGCATAATGAGGCCTTCGGGTTACCTGTCCTCCAGAGGAAGCTCTCTGTGCTGCAGGTGGGGCTTGGTTCCTGTCATGTTCCTGATGCTTGCTGAGTAGATCTTAGTGACATAGTCCACCACCTTCTCCCGAGCCACATCACTGTCGTACCCTAAAAAAACACAAATGCACCAGTTGCTGTTTCTCAGACAATTCTACTCAGTGTGGAGGCGGTGCCTTGGCCCTGGTGCTGAAGGTTGGTGTCATCCCTGACCAGAACTTTACCATTCTCAGAAAACATCTTTGCAGTGGTGGACACACATCCACAAATCCGCTAATGTGCTAATAGAAGAGCTACTTTTTCATTTGCATTAGCTAATTTTGAAAATGTGTGATAGCAAAACTCAACTATAAAAGTGAAATGGGGAGTTAAAGGCCTGTTCCAAAGAATCGCTTCCTGAAGCGCAAATTGTTCAGGTAGGTGTGTAATGACAGATACGACCCTACTGAGGGCGCTATGCGATGTTGTAGCACATGTGTTATTGATACATGGTGGATAAAACATCCTTGAAGTTGGATTCACCTAATTACCATGTTGCTGTAGCGCTTAGCATTAGCACAACTAATGTTTGTGATTAGGTCTCTAGGGTTAGCAGAGCTAGCTTCTAAAACTCAGCTAGCTTTGCGTTGTGGAGACACAACTGCATCTCTAAAACTCAAATCAATCTGACAGCAACCAGCCAGACGTTCCTTCCTCCTCTCACGTTACCTCCATCCTCCTCAGGGTCATCGTCAGACTCCTCGCTGTCCACAGCTTTGCTCTCCTTGTGGCCCGGCGGCTCTCTGGTCCAGATCATCAGCGCTGTGTCAGCCCCGCCCACAGACAGAAGCACTGCATCATCATTGGACCAGCGCACGTTCGTCACATTGGTGCTGTGACCCACGTACTTCTTAAACTTAGCAAACTGACCCTGGGAGAAGAGACTGAGGAGATGAACAGAGATCCTCCAGGAAAACCAGCATCGGACTCTGTCTCTGGACTCACCCGGGACGGGAAGCTGAACAGTTTGACGAAGCCAAAGTCATCTCCTGTGGCGAGAAGTTTTTGGTCTCTGGTGAGTGAAGCAGCGTTCACAAAGCTGAATGACGGCCATATTCCTTCACAGGTGGGACCCAGAACGGACGTCCAAGTGGCCCAGTCCATCTTCTCAAACTGGACACACAAACAGCACTATGACCTCAGGGAACAAATGCCTCAGAAAACAGGGAGACATGCTGTCTGACCTCCGAGACGCTGATGTTCTGTCTGCGTCCTCGTGGAGCCTCAAAGAAGAGCTGATCTTTAGCTCCGGTGTTCACCTGGAGGAGTTTACCTGTAGGGAAAACATTCGAATGAGATGTTAGGTTGGGACCTTGAACAGCAGGAAATGTCAACATCTGAGGTTAATAGAAACAGGCGAGTCCACCTCTGGAGTCCCAGTCGATGTGGGTGACGAAGCTTCCAGCTCCTTTACAGATTCCAACCCTCTTACTGGTCAGGATATTGTAGATGTCCACAAAGGAATCATGGGATGCCACAGCCAAATACTTTCCTGCATCTGTGAAACACCCCTGACACTTTAGGGACTCAGCTTCAACACCTGTCACCCCTGTGCAGTGAGTTCAGGTACCTAAGGAGAAGCGGATATCTGAGATGAGCTCCCTGCGGTGGTGGAAGGTCACCATGTCCTCCAAGGTGTCAGCATTCACCACCATGAAGCTGCCGTCGTTCAGACCGACTGCCAGAGCTTTACCGTCTGGAGAGAAGGTGCAGCACCGCCCACCTGGCAGGTGACACACAATACAGCTTAGCCAAGAGAAACGAGCAGAAAACCTGCGCTTACCTGAACAGGTGTCACCTTTCTTCAGCTTACGAACAGCAACCATCCTGTGATTGGTCGACAGCTCCCAGATCCTCAGAGTTTTGTCGTCACTGACAGTGGCGCAGACAGGAAGTAGAGGATGGGCCGCCAACCCCCACACGTCCCCCTCCATGTGACCCTGAACACAGAAGTACCACAGGTGAGGTACTTGAGAAGAAGTGGATCAGGGAGGAAGGATTGATGATCATCTCGGTTTTCCTGTGAAGGACAGAAGCAGGACGGAAGTGTTGGAGTCTTCAGGGCTGCTGGAGGCCTAATTACCTCCCCAGGTGAGCCTGGTGGCTGCTACAGGTCAAACATGTCTCCCTCCATCAGCACATGTAGCATCTCGGGGATAGGCCTGGAATTCTGATCGATTCTGCTGGACAGACCAGAGTCTTTTTGTCTCACCTGAACCAGCAGCGTCATCGGCCCGCTCTTGTCTATCTCCAGGATTTCTCCATTCTTGGTCCCGAGCAGGATGTGACCGTGACCCAGAGTGATGGCTCTGATGGACGGGTTGTCCTCCAGCAGCAGACCTGCTCAGAAGGAAGACATCGTCAGCCCACCAGCAGAATCCTCAGGAGGGGAAGCTGTGGACGCCAGAGAGGACACCTTTAGAGGACGGGGACAGGGCTGCCCTTTTGATGGCGTAGGTTTTCAAACACCTCTCAAACATGTCGTCCCACAGCTCCACAATGCCGTCCTTTCCTCCGGTCACAAAACCCTGACAGCGAATGCAACACAAGACCACTTTATTTACAGGTCCTTTCAAACAGTAAGACAATCCGAGGGGCTCTATGGGACATCAGACACATTTTTAACAAAAACTTTCATCTACATAAAGTTTGATTCAAACAAGAAGACGGTAAAATACAGATATAAAAATCATGAAAGGAACAAACAATAGTCGTTGATAGGTTCTGATCATCTCAGGTTTTCAGGCAGTTGGTTCCAGATCTGAGGAACAGAGAAGCTCAACGCCTCTCACCAGGTTCTGGTTCTGATAACAGTGAGGAAACGGGTCGCTGAAGACCTGAGATGGATGATGGATGGATGGTTGGATGCGTCACCTTGTCCAGGGAGCACATGGCGAACACGGGCCCGTCGTGAGCCTTGATGGTCTTCATCAGGGTCGTGTCCTTCCAGATGTAGACGTCTCCATTGGTGGCTCCAGAGAAGACCATGTCCTCAGACCGGCCGTAACATGCTGACATCATGGTTTCCTGCTTCCCAAGGTTCCCAAAAATTCCCCGTTTAAACGTCAGACCGCCTCCTAGTTGGAGAGAACAGGCGGTGGATCCTGACTCCTTGTGTCAGGTTCTCAGGTATTCTGAAACCTCCTTAGAAAAGGTCCTGCAGACAGAACCTTTTCTAAAACGAAGACAGGAAGCATACCTGAGTGCTGCCAGAACTTGATGTGTTTGATTCCCACAGTAACCAGCTTGTCCACCCTGAAAGGATTGCTCTTTACCACAAAGATTTTATCTTTGTGGCCCCTGCAGGACACAGGAGAACTTCAGTCAGTCAGGCAGAGACATGTCCATCTGCAGTCTGTCTGACTGGGAGAACCGGGCCTGATGCTGGAGTAGATTAGACTACAACCTGGATCCACCTCTGCTCTACCTCTCACTGCTATAGCCAACAGGTGAAGGTCAGTTAAGGCTTATGTAGTACCCTGGTTTTAGACCCAGTCTGCATTGGACCTGGATCCAGGTGTGCTTACCTGGCCTTAGCCAGCCTCTCTCCTTTCTTCCAATCCCAGATGACAATGGAGTGGAACTCATCGATTCCCACCGAGACTAAACTCTTTCCATCCACTGAGACAGACAGAGACAAAAGGACACGTTAGGGTTGGAGATGTCCCAGCAGGAGGTCTCCAAGATTACTCTCAGCAACCCTACAAGCAGCAGGCTGGTACCACTGGATGATGCTCATCAAAGCAGAGCTGAGCTGTGATTGGTTCAGGAGCTGGAGGTGAAGTTGTTGTAGCCACCTGCTGGTGAAGGTTTAATGGACAAGGACTGCCACCTGGTGGCGCTGGGCTATAGACCACCCAGGTCTGGATGATCTGCACACTGGGAGTTCTAGGGCCGGCTGGTTGGTTCTGTTCATCACCATCATGGACAGCATGTAATGGTGCCACCAGGGACCTGACAGTCACCAGGTCATATGGTTTAGTTTTATTCTTGGCTATTCACTGAGTAATAAGATCCAAGTAAAGATGTCCTCCAAACACTGAATGGACATGTCCATGGAGATGTTTCAGTACATTCTGGATGAAAATGTTTTAGCCTTAATGTCCAGAATTCAGTCTAAACAAAGTCTGAATTGGTTGCTCTGTTTGATCACATTTAAACACTAGAAGTTTTCATCGACCTTTTCACTAGTTGGGGTGGTCAGGACGTGTCCCACTGAATGGAAATGTTTGGTTTACTGGACATTATATGATCTCTACGTTTGATTGGAGGAACTCCAGATGAGGTGGAAGAGTTTGACTGACCTGTGAAGTCCAGAGCACAGATTCCTTTGCTATGGTGACCTTTGACCAGAGACAGGCACTTCAAGGTTTGGATGTCCCAGATGTGAATGGCTGGGTCTCTGCCCACCTAATGACAGAGACAGCCAACCTAAAAAGGTGTCCCAAACGAGCTGATCTATGATTGGTTGGGCGTACCTGGGCAGATGCCACGTAGTCTTTGAGAGGGTGAACGGCGAGGCTGAGGATATCGTCGTCATGTCCGAGGTAAAAGCGCTGACTGTGCTGCACCCGGTGGTAGACGACAGCAACTGCGGCCACATGGAACACCACCTCCCCCGTCTGGGTGTAGAACAGGTTGTTGCGACAGTCAAAGCCACGGTACCTGCAGCCAACAGGAAGTAGGAAGTCATGGGGGGCTGATGAGCAGCTCATTAAAGCTGCTGGCTGGTTCTAAAACCTGATCTTAATGTGGGTCTAAATGTGAGCTAATAAAGAAAACTTTGTGCATTATCAGCTCCTGTCAACCTTTTTCTCTCTCTAAGGTGTTCAGGTGAGTCTGGTTTACCTGTTGTCCCTTCATCATAGAGTTTAAATCAGTAAAATAACACAAAGGCAGAGAGATTACCTGTTGTGTCTGATTTAAACCTCAGGAAGATGAGCTGACATGAACAAACTGTTACTTCAAAGAGGACGTTTCAGCTCCAGTCCATCCAACACCAGGCCTCTGCAGAGCTGCAGGTCTGGTTGCTGGTAAGAGAACTCAGGTTTGCAAAGAGCTGCAGGATCTTAGCTCTCCTTACTGGAGTTGGACACTGACCCATATAGACCAGAGCTCATGTAGACCCTGTGCAACTATGTCATCTAATCATGTTGCGCCCTTCACTGCCATGTCACCGGACGTGAGGAACGGGAGTACCGATTGTTTTTGCCAAATTAGCAACGGCTTCTACTTGTTCAAGTTAAGCTAACTAATTTTAGTTACTTATGAATGTTAATCTTCTTACCTTATGAAAAGTGTTTTTGCAGCCAACGGCTCAGCACCTTAGGGCCACTTCACCAGTGAATCAGCAAAATAAAAGTGATATTAGGCGGCCAACAGTATGGTTTGGACAAGCTTTTAATGGGTTAAAGCATGCAGAGTATTTTGCTGTCCGTCATGGTGGAGTGAGCCGCTTTCTGAAAAACGTTATGTCAGGTGCAAAGGGTCAATAAACCTCGCAACATGTTTGTCTGCTTAAACTTTTTTACCCGTGAACAAACTGCAGACGAAGCCCTTCCTCTGGTGCTTTCTGTCTCTTCAAGGAACCAATCAGCTTCTTCTTGAGCTGTGGCAGATCCTCCTTGTACACCTGGAGACAGAAACTGATGGGTCAGACATACAGACAAGTCATAGAAAGGTAAACGCTGTTTATTCCCTTCTCACCTGGCGATCATAGTTGGTCTGAGCTTCCTGTTCGATGTCCGAGTCGAGTTCTGGAACGTCTGACACATCTGAATCTGACTCACCACTGTTGGAGTCGGCGTACCCCTCTGAGAAACCAAGACCAGAAAATAACAACAACTCCCTTCAGGGTGCTGAGATCCTACAGATGGTTCTGTGTGTTGTTGTGACGGGTCCTTTTGGCCTCAATGTACTCAGCCTTCATGGATCCTTTGATCAGTAGATGAGATAAAGGTTTAATCTACCTTGAAGAAGCGGCTCCAGAACACCGTTCATTACACCTTCAGGAAGGAACCTCCATTGGAAGACCGCGTGGTCGGCGCCACCGGTACTGATGACCCACTGGAGGTCATTAGACCAGCGAACATTGGTCACATGGGCAGAGTGACCGATGTACTTCTTAAACTTGGCCCCTGTGTCAGGAAGCAGTTGTTAGAAACTCATGTGTTCATTCAGGAAATAGCCCAGAAAATTCAGAACCAGGTCTAAAAACCCAGTGAAACCTTAAGTTGCCAAATGTTCTTGTTTGAAGGAAGGTACCTACCTTTCTTCAGGCAGGGGAATCTAAAGAGCTTGATGAGACCCAGATCATCCCCGGTCACCAGCACAGCACTGCTGTAGTTGGCATGCACCGAGTTCATATTGGTCACATTGGAGTACTTGGGCCAGATTCCATTCACCTCTGGCCCGATGGTACCGGTCCAGGTCATCCAGTGGATCCCCTTTGCTTCTTCTTTAGGAACGAGTTTTCCTGCTGCAAGACCAGAACACACACACCCAAAACTGACCCTCAGTTCAAACAAGTGCAACTAGGGTTTTAGAGCATATTGATACCAGATGTAACGAAATGGTGGGTTCAAGATTTGTCAGGCTTCTTCAAACTATACCTGACCAGTTCGGACTCTGAGATCCATACCTGGCATCCTGTAGAAGAGCCGCTCGCCAGCGCCGTCGTTGGTCTGCAAGAAGCGGCTGTCGACAGACCAATCCAGATGGGTGATGAATGAGGTGGAGCGGTTGCACTCTCCCACCTTCTTGAAGCGCTGAGCAACAGCGTAGATGTCCACCAAGCCGTCGTTAGATCCTACCGCCAAGAAGGCGCTATCTGGAGAGAACTTCAGCTCATGGATGACCTCCTTCCTGTCCTTAATATGCACAACCTCTGTCATGTCCCTGCAGAGGAAGAGGTTTTACCGACCATTAAATGCACCTTGCCTTTGCAGCTAATGAAGCTGGTGAGCCAGCAGTAACTGTAGGGACAAATGAGTGAGAGTACCTGACTCGCAACACGGTGAACGAACCGTCCCTCATACCAAGAGCAAGCTGGGAGCCGTCGTTATTGAAGGACACACTCCTAATCGACTCCTCCATGTTGCAGCGTGCCAGCAGGGTGTGGTCTGGTAGACTCCACAGCCTGACACAGGTAAGACGAACAGGTGAGACCGAGATGGGGTTGAGACAACGGTGGAGAGTTTTAGTTCAAACCAACCTGACTGAGCGGTCGTCACTCCCGGTGACAGCCACTGGCTGTTTGGGGTGCACGTCCAGCGCCCAGAGCTCACCCTCACTGTGACCCTGCATCAGCAGAACTGGCTTGTCCCTGTCGCGAACCATCACCTCAAAAATCTCACTGTCCTGAGTCCCAGCCAGAATCCGGTCTGCTTTCCAGCAAACGCTGCGAATGGACAGTCCTGAAGAAGAAAACACCTGTTATTGAAGCCAATCTAATGCTGGGTTTTACCCGGAAACAGACCAGTCCCTGGGTTCACCCGGGTACCGTGGGACTCACCTGGCACTAGGACGGGAACTGACCTTGGATATACGTGGAACAAGTGTACTCAAAGTACACGTAGGTTCCTGGGTACACCTGGGGCCAGACTGACCAAGGTACACCTGTGTTCTATTTGTGACTAACTTTCAGCAGGTGAGCCCTACCAACCACAGGATAAAGTGACGACACCTCCACACCTTTGTAGCCCTGCTCGGCCTCCCTCAAGTCAATCTTGGTGATTGGTTTGAAGTCCACATCCCACAGTCTGATGCAGCCGTCGCGTCCTCCAGTGGCGAACCCTTCCTCACAGGCGTGCATGCTGAAGATTCCTGCCTGCACGTTGAAGCAGGAAACAATCCCGCATTTAGAAACAAGCTGGCTCTACTCTAAAGATGTTGGAGTGTTAGCTGGTACCCCATGTGCAGCCTGAACGGTCCGGATCAGAGTGATTCCTTTCCATACGTAGATGTCTCCGTTCAGAGCTCCAGAGTAGGTCAGCTCATCTTTGGCTGCAGAGACACACAGGATGGTCTGTAGGTCGCCTGTCTTCCCAAAGATGCCTCGCTTCGGAGTCAGAGCGTTTCCACACAGAGTCCAGAACTGCAGTCAGGAGAGAGAACGCCTTCAGAACCTGAAACCTGCCTTAGATATTCAACCTCACAAACACAGTCAGACACAGTCACCTCCCTGCTGCACTGACTCACATCTGGTCGTCATCTGGATTTTACCACAAACATCAGGACTCTACTGGACTCCATGTGACCGGGTTGAATCTGAATGAACTGGATACGGACCATTCAGAAGTCTATAACGGGTTCTGAATTAGCCAAAACCTTTTTATTCTGTCTGTCGGACATTTAACCAGGCTAAATGGTTCCTGGTTCAGGTCAGTGGGAATTACAAGAATGAGTTCTCTCTGCTAAAGGCCAGGTGATGACATCATGGGATTTTAAGCTTCTGATTGGTTGACTTACAACTTCTGAATGAAATGTAGGAACAGTTGTGGATGTATTTTAAGCTAATGCCTGAAAGTCTCTGCCTCCCTGTGTGACATCATAGAAAATGAATAAAATCAGCCCAGATATCAGGAACAGAGCCAGAACCTTCTCCAGTCTGGTTCTTCCTTGGGTCGAGAGGGTTGAAGGTTCAAAGTTCATCTGGTAAAAAAGTTACATCCAAGTATGGAGAAGGCCAGCCATGAAGGAGACCGGTTCTGTGACCCAGAGATGCACGATTGGACCTTGTGAAGATGCTGCTGAAGCTAGCAGAGAGTCATTATCCCCAAAGAAACAAGACTTGTACCAATGTGTGCTGGGAGGCCACTCGGCGAGGAAGAAGCCGTGAAAACAGGAAAGCGCTTAAGCCTGAGAACCTCATCCCAGCTGCAAAGAACAGGGGAGAGGAAGCATCATGATGGGACTGGTGCGCTTCACAAAACAGGCAACATCATGAGAAAACATTGAAGTAACATTTAAGTTGAAGCTTGGACACAGACGGGTTTTGCAGATTCCTCAACAGAGCAGCAGATTAGACACAAAATGACTGAAGACAACAAAGCGTCCTGGAATTAGAGACAATTTAACAAAATACAGCAGGAAGATCTGTCACTACTGAGACATACAGAACGAACTCTAACCTCTAACTAACTCAGGTGTTTAGTCCAATTAAAGTCACAGCCAATAAAATGGTTTAACAGTTTAATCTCTTCTGGAAGATTTTATGATTCATGAGCTGCAGATCCACTGCGGCCCTGTGGGGGCGCTGTCTCACCTTGATGTGTTTGACTCCACAGCTGACCAGGCGGCTGGTCTGGAACGGATCCCAGCACACGTCAAAGATCTGTGGGAGGAGCAGAGCGTTACGCACCCAACGACTCCAGAACCTTTAACCTTACATGGTCCTACTCTGTCTGAGTGTCCGGTTGCCATGGCGACGACCCGCCCTCTTCTCCAGTCCCAGATGCACACAGTGTTCTTGGCGTCCAGTCCGACTGAGGCCAATCGCTATGACGACATACATGAACCATGCAGGTGAGGCGACCTGAGGGCAGCTTCGGTCAGAATTAGTATTCATCTTCTGGACTCCGCCCACCAAGGAGAGGGGGCGTGGCTTTACCTGTCCGTCTGAGTCAAAGGCCAGGCAGGCGACTCCGTGGGTGTGGACGTCCCTCAGGATAGAGACGGTCTGCATGGCGTAGGTGTCCCAGATGCAGATGTACGGGTCTTTCCCCACCTGACCCGTCGCTACCTGGATCTTATCCGGGTGGATGGCCAGGCTGCGGACAGAACCAGTCACTAAACCCACAGAACAGCACCACGTCCTGACGAGTCATTCATCTTCTCTCCACTAGAGGCAGCGTGGAGGCGGCTCAGTCAGTCAGCGGAGTCCAACAGGGACAGAGTGTGTTCACTGGCATAACACACACACACCCCCACACACCCCCACACACACACACACACACACACACACATATGCATGCGCACACACACACGCGTACACACACCCCCACACACACACACACACACACACACACATATGCATGCGCACACACACACGCGTACACACACATACACACACCTATTCTTATGGGGACATTTCTTTACACCCTTAGCCTAACCTTCCCTGCAGTGACCTCTGACCTGTTGACCTTGTGTTCTGGTTCTTTCAGAAGCTGATGTTCTGCTGCACTGCTCAAATGGAAAATTCGGCAGCCAATCACAACCCAGCACAAGTCTGCATCAGCTGTCTGAGTGATGATGTCAGAGCCAGAACAGGCTGCGTCCTGATTGGCTGGTTCCTAACGTGGATACATGGATGGATGAACAGGCGGTTGGATGAACTCTGACCCGGTCATCCAACCGCCTGCCCTGCACTAATCAAGGCGTGGTTGCGACGGACCCCGCCCCTCACCTGATGATGTCATCGTTGTGACCCAGGTAAAACTTCTGGGTGTGCTCGCGGGTGTTGTAGACCACGCCCACCCCGGCCACAAAGTAGACCAGCTCCTTCCCCGCCGTGTAGAACAGGTTGTTCCGGCACTGGTGGCCCCGGTAGCCGTGGACCCACTCCAGCCGCAGCTGGCAGCGCGGCGCCGTTTTATCCGACATCCCGCTAAGGATGCTGGGAGCAGTGGTCCCTCTCTGCAGTGCTTCTAACTGAGCAACCTCCAACTACACTTCCCATAATGCCATTCTGCAGCCTCGCAGCAACGGTCAGCAAATCGTCCCATAAAAGCAGAGCGTCCCTTCAGACTGCCTCCAACATGGCCGCCAACATGGTTTCTATGGTTTCCAGTGTAGAAGATCAAACCTCAGCTGGTTCTGCTGGGAACTGAATCCTTGTTTCTGATCGGATGGAAAGTTTCTTCATATTAAAACAAAAGAACCATAAATTGATCCGATTCAGTAGAGAAGCGTTCATGAATCGAGGAGGAATCAGAGTCTTTCCTTGGATCTGTTGATGATGAAAACAGATGGAATCATATTTTATTCCTGATGTTCAGATGCAGCTGATCTGAATCCAGTTCGGATTAAAATAAGTTCAGAACCGGGTCCTTTAAAGATCCGGTTGGACCTGGCACGGCCCAGCGGCTGTCTGAACCGTTCCTGGGTCAGTGATGCGGATCGGGTCAGCCCACCGGGTCTCGATCAGCTGTGGATCCGAACCCGACCAGAACACAAGATTAATTCCGCTGATGAGTCCGCGAAGGCTGGAATCACAGAAAATCCCTCCGCCGTCTGCTGAGCGTCAAATCCGCAGATTACAGAACCAATCTGCAGCAGCAGCCCCGAACCGGCACCGCGGCCCGCAGCGACAGGTCCGGCTGGAGCAGGCCGCCCGACAGGCACCGGCGGCGGGTCCGAAGGCCGCGGAGAGCCGCGGAGAGCCGCTGGACCCAAAACCAGGAGCAGAATGGGAAAAGTAACGGGAATCTCAGGTACCGCTGAGCGAGTCAGGCTGGAACATGGGGACAGGAACTTCCTGTGGGAACTTCAAAATAAAAGCAGCTGGAACTGTCCATCCTTTCCAGGTCTCACCACCATCTGGACCTCCAGCCCGTCCACAGACCCGATCAGAACCGAGCAGGTCTTGGTAAAAGGCCATTAGAACCCATGGTCGGATCAGGTCTGACTACATCTGTTACCTGGGTAACAGCTGCTGGAGTGATGCATTGTGGGAAGAGTCGGTGGTTCGGAAGGAGTCCAGGCTTCTGAATCAGAACCAAACTCTGGACCGAACCGGATGTTCCAGACCCATCCGAGCCTGAAGAGTACCGCTGCTTGGCACCTCGTCACAGCAAAGACTTTTATTCCGAAGGCGAAGCTCCAACTTCCGGTCTGTCTGACTCCACCTGCGCGCGCTGCCAGCGCATCGGGATCAGCTTCAGCTCTGCGCGGTGAATTCTGGGAGCTGCAGTGTTTGATGCTGATTACTAAATATATTTCAGAATTTCATATTTACAGATAATTTTGCTTAGTAAAGCAGGTAAAATAAAAACTCGAATGTAAAGGAATAAATAAAACGTATTAAAATAAAAGTAATTTGTAGCTTCATTCTTATTGCAAACAAGATCATCTGTAGATCTGACATATTGGAACTGAATAGTCATATTTCCATGTTTTTTAAATTCAAATCAAGCTTTATGGTTTGTTGTTCCCCAAAATCTGCTGAACTAAATTCATTTTTTTCTTCTGTTGTGACAAAACAAAGGTTTAAATTTGAATTTCAACAACTTGAAAATATACAATTTAACAAATAAAGAAAAAAATGTCTTAATTCATTTGAACTTGGTTAGTGAGACAAAAATGTGAAATACTATAAAGTTTGTGTTTGGAGAAAATATTCAGTGTAACTGAGAAAGAAGTTCAACAGGAAATAAATCCAAGAAAAAAGGCTGAATTATTGAGAAAATGTTTAATATCAGAAAGAAAAGTCACAATATAATAATTTATATGGAAAAACTCAAACATGATGAAGAAAATATTTTTGAGAAAATTAATTGAAAACTTAAAAAATGGAGGAAAAAATAGAATATTTGGAATTAAAATAATGGAAAAATAAGTAAGAAAACATGCTGTGATGAAATGACATCATAGAACAGGAAGTGAGGTCATAGTTTAAAAGCTTTAATGAGTTGTCAGCTTTAACAGGTGCAGCTTCATACATGAGAAAAGCTTTAAATAGGTCATTCCTAACGATGCAGCTCGGATTGTGCAGAAACACGAACTTCCATACATGTTCGCTACGTTACGTTACGTTGCGCGGCGCAAAACCGTAGAAGAAGAAGACGGTCGGTCAGGTGAGCTTACGTAAAACATGCAGGTGAACGTTTAACTCCAAAGCTGTAAAAAGTTGGTCCAGTTTCTCCTTCAGAACCGAAGAACAACGAAAATACAAAAACAAGTTCAGGAAAATCAGAATCAGAGCGGCCGGTCCCACCCAGGCCAGGCGAACCAATCACAGCGCCCGCAGGCCCACCATCAACCAATCAGGGGGCAGAGAGGCCATCTGCATCCCAAACATAAACACAAAACCATCAGAACCATTCGGAACCAACAACCGGGTCGACGCTGGCGACACGCTCATCAGCTGTCCACTTCTACCATTGGTCAGTCACTGTGACATCATCAGTGACATCATCAGCACACCAGAGTTTATTAATGGTGGTTCTGGTTTGTCCGATCAGTGGACCTGTTCTGATCAGAGACAGGTCCAGATTTAGATTGGACCTAGCAGAACCAGAGTTTGGACCTGGTTCTCCTGCAGAAGCAGTTTTATATCCCAGCCTTTCTGGTTCTGGAGCAGAACCAGCGATGAGTCTGGGTCCAAAACCAGATTTAGATCCTGGTCTGGGGTCCAGTTTGGGAAAATCAGTTTGGGATTTTGGTTTCGGTTATGTTCTGGACCGGTTCTGTAGAACATGTGATCAGCTGATGAATGTTTCAGGAAGTTCTGGATGTCAGTTTGGGTTTCAATGAAGCAGGTCGGGTTGGGTCGAGTACGGTCGGGTTGGATTAATTTGGGTGCTTGCTGCTTCGCAGCGCCAGTTTGGGACGGGTCGGGTCGGGTCCACCAGCGCCCCCTGTGGTTCTTCTTCTACTGTTTCTTCTTGCTGAACAGGCTGAAGCGTTTCTCCTTGTCCCGTTTCCCCGGGCTCGACTCGGCGGGCAGCGACACGCTGGCCGGGAGCGTCTGAGCGCGCCCAGAGGGCGGCGTGCCCGGGACGGCGCCCGGGGCGGGGTGCTCGGCGCTCAGCACGGCCTGGATCCACGAGCTCATCTCCTCCTGCAGGGGGCGACAGAGGACAGTGGTCCGGATGTTTGTCAGAACCACGGTGACCCGGTCATCAGAACCAGTTAGAACCCTCCAAACATTTTTCTCAGATGAGTTTTTCAGAGCTAATCTGGGTCCTAGAAAGCCAGCTGGTTGGACCGGTTCCGGTCCGCTTCCTGTTTCTAGCCAGGGATACTCACTTCATCTTTGGCTTGGAACAGAAACTCGTTCCCATCGGAGACTCTGCAAGAAAGAACAACTGGATTCAGGAAGTGGGTTTGGACCTTCAGTTCTGATCTGGTTTATACCGGTTTAAACCGGGTCAGAACCAGTTCATACTGCTCTTTGGCACCAGTTTGAACCGGTTTTTGCATGTTAAAGGACGGTCTGGTGAAGAACCCCGTTGGACCTCTCACATGGACACATTTATCGTCGCCATCACCAAAAACAATCAGGACAACAGTCCGGTTCTGGACCGGTCCTCACCTGAGCTTGAAGACATGTTTCTTCTTCTTGTAGTCGGCGGCGACGTCACAGGCGGCGTCCTTCAGGCCGACGGGCGCCTCCCCGTGGTACGGGGCACCCTGGGCCGCCGCCTTGCCGTCCTTGTAGAAGCTCAGCTCTGCGCCGCGAATCACACAGTACACGTGGTGCCAGGACCTGCCGATCACAGAGCGCAGTAGTCAGAGGGGCGGAGCCTGGTTGCGGGGCAGGTGGTGGCAGGCCTCACCTGTTGGACGCCTTCTTGTTAGGCCCCTCCCACTCGTGCTTGCGGTGTAGTGGCCCCTCCAGCAGCGCCGGCGCCTCCTGGCTGCGGGTCGGCAGCGTGGCCGACTGGCTGCCGCCTGACTTCCTGGCCGAGGTCGGCGAGGGGGCGGGACTCGGCTCCTTGGAGCCGCGCTCCACCAGGCCGTTCACCAGGCCGACGCCTTCCACGGCGTCCTGCCGATCCGGATCGGACAGAACCGGGTCAGAACACATTCCTGACTAGTGTAAATCACTACTGCAGAATTACAGGCCGACCTCTGACCTCCCATTCATCAGCAAAGTTATTGAAAAAAACTGTGTGTAAACAATTAAATAGTTTCCTAACAATAACCAACTGCTTTGACTCCATCCAATCTGGTTTTCGTGCTCACCACAGCACGGAGACTGGCCTAGTCAAAGTATTCAATGACATCCATATAAACATGGACTGTGGGAGAACCACAG